>JADLZN010004632.1:0-294691 GCA_018155175.1 Sinocyclocheilus anophthalmus
GTATTACTATAGCTGGTAATGCATTTCGCTAGCAATGCCAAGGTCACGGTTTCGATTCTCAGGGAACACTCATATTGCTAAAATGTATACCTTGAATGGACTCTAAGTCACTTTGGCTAAAAACGTCTGCCAAATGCTTGAATGTAAATTAAGGTGAATGGAGGCAGGCATTTAATAGAAATGTGTTCTTTAGTTCCCCCCTCCCCCTAGAACACTAAGCTAGGGATAAAAAAGGAGACAGAACATCTTTGTTTAAAAGCATTAACAACACGCACACTCAAGCATGACACAAGCTGGATTGAAGAGTGTGAAAGTGGCGGGAAAGCCAGACTATTGCGAGTCTGGTCAGCATTACCGAGGGAGATTAATCTTCACAATAGCGTGGCGCATCAGATCGTTCGTGGGAGTGCGGATGTAATTTGTCGCGATTGTGCAGGGCCTTAGCTGTAATGTGGGTTTAGAAGAGAAGTTCACATCTGTCTAATCGAGTACAAGCATGACTAAATGCCACTTGTAAACACCGCCATGGTGCTCAGCTATTAATAGATGTAGGATGTTCTCAAACAGTCTAAAACTATCCGCCATTTGCTGAATGTCAACCACCCCCAATTTATGCTTTATTTTTGGATTAATTAAAACATTTGGAGGGCATTATGTAACGGCATTAGCCTGGCACGATGCAAAGCCATTTTTAAGTGAGATTTTTCAGAAGCAAATGATGTCGTAGTGATACAAGGGCTATACAAATGATAGAAAGACAGTTGGAATGAAAATGGCAAAGGACAAAGCATTATGATAGAGAAATTATTCTGTACAAACTGTGACAGCACTGTGCTTGTGCAGTTATTTTAAGGCTGATTCCAGCGAAAAAAATCTGAAAATTAAACTCTTTATTGTTACACTCTCATCATTATGTTTGACTAATGACTCATCTTTGAAGTTCTGTTGCTGGAAAGTGAAAGATTTGGGAATCTTAATGGGTTTGCAAAACCATCTTCGTTTGTGTGTGTATCTTTTATCACTTTTAAATGCTTGTGTAATTATCCTGTTGGATATTCTTGTTTGCGCATGCAGTACTGTGCATTCTTTGTGTTCTTTTTTAACATACTTTTTGTATTTTAGTATTACTACATTCTTTTCCATGGGAGCAGTCATAATGTCTCTTGTTATAAAGTTCCATTAATTTCTTATGGTAGATGGAGACTTTCTTTCTCCTGGAGTGTCTTTTAGCCTCAAGGTTAGCTGATAAGTAGTTGGTTCCTTGGACGCTGAGTTCTTTGTTTTGTGTGTGCTATAAAAGCGGGTGTTTTGAGCTTATTTTGAGTATATTGTGCTCTGGAGCATCTCTGAAAACACTTGAGGGTGGCTTTTAGATTTCTTGTAATAAAGAAGCTTTGCATCATCACACTTTGTTTGAACATTTGACTTAAATACAATGGAAATACAAGTTTTTTTCCCACAACAAGAGATGAAAAGTTAAAAGAAGATCCGTAATGAGGAAAGGATTTGTATGCCCAGTGTTGAGTACATTTACAGGAAGCTCAGGCCTGAATCCCCAGAGTGAGGTTAGACAACATGATACTCATTTATTCTCTCTGGCATTCATTTTATTTGCCTTTGTCTTTCTATTTAATTCTGATAGTCTCTCTATCCAATCTCTTGTGTGTGTGTCTCTAATGCATTTTTTTTACTATTGACTCGGCGAATAATTCAAAAGATCGGGCACCCAATTCTCTGGCGTCTCCATTATCACTTAGGTGTTTCCTTGGGTCTTTTCTATTATCCACTTCAGCTTGCTTTCTCTACCGCTGCTTCTTCGGGGTGCACTTCAGACCCATCATTGTTTCTGACCCATCTCTTCGTTCCAAGCTACTCAGTGAATGTGAGTCAGTAATGATGGAGCAGTGAGTCACCTCTCGTATCTGTAAGCTCATGGACAGCGTCAGCGTCTGGTTCTTATCCCCAGTCGTCCCGATCTTGGGACGCCCACACCAGCATCTGCAGACCCTTGAAAACTCAAGGGTGAAAAACTAAACAGGTATAACTAAGACGTACCGTTCAGAGCACTGACCACTGCATTGATGGTCTGAGAACGAAATAGTTTGTTAAATCATGTGAATACTTAAAGCGAATAGTTCACCTTAAAATGAAAATATGTCTCATTAAAATCACTCTCATTTATTCAACCTTTGTTTCTTACTGGTAAAACAAAGAGATTTTTTTTTTTTTTTTAGAACTTTACCGTTGTGGTCCCTTGACCGTCCATAGTAAAGGGAAAGAAATACTATGGAAGTCATGGGGACCATCATTGTTCAGATTACCGCATTCCTTTTAAAATAAAATTTTTTGGTTCCGCCATAAGAAAGAAACAAAAACCTCATACGTTGGAGCAACTTGAGGGTAAGTAACATTTTCAATTTTAAGGTGAACTATCCCTTTAATGCTTTTAAATAATTTATTAAACACTCCTTTTTATTTTAAGGTTCTTGAGGTTAAACAACAGGAAAAAGTCAATTACTTGTAATTAGCATTTGTGCAGAGTAAGTGTTTTGCAATAGAACGGTTGCTACAGTGACTGTGAAAATGTCACATTCAGTATTTATCAAGTGCTGGGGAAGCTTCTTTGAAAATGTGGTTTTCCAAGCTGATACTAATAATTTAAAAACCATTACAAGCTGCTAATGCAACAAAGCTAACTGCACTGCAGCTATTTAAGGAAGCAATATCATTTTGAAAATATAACTTTCAGATTATGTAAATTACCTTCAGAGGAGTTTTATCTGGCACAAAAACGATGAGAATCTCAGTGTACTCAAAATGATGACACAGTTGCAAAAGCTGTATTTAATTGCAAAAACAATGCATATTATAAATATGCCAAGAATTGTGATACTTTTCTATTTGTTGGTTTGTTTCTTTTTAGAGGAAATTCTTTTGCAACACTTTCTTGGAGTTTTAATTTGTGATACATATTTTTTTCTTTTAAAAGCTTTTTAATCAGTTTCTGTTTGTCCTTCTCTTTTTATTGTTCACGTCCGTGAGGCGTTGTTTTGATAGGCGCAAGATGCACCAAATGCAAGATGTCAAAATTGGAAATCCACATAGTGATGGATAACATCATTTAACTAAATATTTTCCTGTAAATATTGGTAGTTGGTAGCATCACTCTTATTTACATTCCAGCACTGTACTGTAAAACATTATTTTTCGAATTTGTAAATAAAACAGAATATTGGAGTATGTTTTACAAGAAAATAATATTTCAGTCTTTCTACATTTAAAAATTTTAATGTTTTAATTAATTCTGCTCTTAATTATTATATTTTCCCTCTTTTTTTCAGTTGTTTCAATATTTATGTCTACAATTGTGATCATAGCATGGCATAAAAATAAAACACCAGCTTTAAAGGGTTCAAAATAAACCCAAAGCCTGGCATGCACGGTCTAACAGATCGGTACAACATCCTAATGCTTCATTCAGCTTCAGTGGAGTTCTGTTTCTCTTGGTGCCTGGATTATGAAGCTCTCAAGTGTTGTAATAATTCACCTTTGATCCTGGGTCCAGAGGTGAATTTAATTCCAGACAGACTAACAGGCAGACTTTGTGTGAGAGTAATCTGTGTGTGTTGATCTGAGCTCTTTGCAGAAAGCCCTGCATTTAATAAACAATATCCCTTCCATCTCCTTGTTAACATGACTATTACGTAACCTGCCATAAACGTAATGTGAATAGAGTGTCCAACTGAGTCACAAAACAGGAACAGAGAGTATCCTGCGAGGTCGCCATGACAGTACAGAGCCGGTGCGGAAACAGCTGTCAAGACCCTGCAATTTAATACTGCTCTTTACTCCGGAAGCATAAAGGCTATTAAATGATTTTGAGTTTGAGATATTAATCTTATGTTGCACAACATTTGACAGCTGCCTCATCTTTTTGTCTTCCAAGCTCAGATTTCCATTTTAGAAGTCAATTTCATCAAACACTTACTTGCGACTTATATGGAAATCGGGGGTTTTACATGATAAGGTCCAATGCTTAAGTTCAAAGATTGGTACACAACCAATTACTGGAATTGTAGAGAAAGAAACACGGCAATTTCTGTCAAAAGATCACTCAGGATTGCAGAACAAAGGCAGAATGCTCCTTTTTGGCTGGAGTTTCTTTCTAAGGCAAGATGTTTTCCTTAATTATGCTCTTTTTGCCCTTCACGTGTTGTGCCTGATATCTGATCACCTCTCAGATCCATTAGTGAACACCCAGCCCCCTCTGCCACACTCTATTAAAGAAAAAACACCTCTCATACACACCAGGGAAGCTATTGCCGAATAGCCGTACCAGCAGGGCCTGTGAATATAGAATCTAATACAAGATATTCAGATATTCGATTGAAAAAATGCAAATAAGCCCCCAGATGCTTAGAGCGCCACAAGAGTGTGTGGGTGAGAGATAGCTACCACGTTGCAGTAACAGAGAGAGAGAGATTTTCTCAAGGGCTTTTACAGGATGATTCTCCATCCTCCCCCTGTCTCAGTCACTTCCTGTTACCTGTGTATGAAGCCCTTACAGAACATGATGAGGTGATTCAGGCTGTCAACCACACCCCCCACCCCCACCACACACACACACACACTCCTGTATCTATTATATATCACCACCAACCAAAGTGTGTATAAAATCATTACATCATTCCATCTGAAGCCCCAGACCCGGAAATGGCTGAGGGACACATGTATGTCTGTGCCCTCAGAGCACCCATCGGGTTTGGACTATGTGTGTATGAGACATTGTCAGACTTTAATATTTTTGTTACTGAAACTTGAAGGCTTGTGCCCGCTTCAGTTTAGATTCCACACTTGCGGCGATCTTCGGGCGACACAAAAATCGCCAAAGGAGTCAGTAACTTTAGCATCAACATTCAAAATGTTAAATTTATCTTTCTATTGTAATACCTATCCTGTATTATCATCATCACGAAGCACAAGTTGTACTTTTGCCCAACACATTCATTGTATTCATTAATTTTAGCGCATTTTACCTGCCAATACAGATATTAAAGGTATATTGGAGTACATTGATCACTTAATTGTGACCATGAAAAACATTGCCTGTAAGCTGCTTTAAACATTAACTGTGTTGTGAAAGCATTATTCACATAAATTCATTGAATTTAAAAGAATACTTTGCCATTACTTTTTACAAAAAATGAATGTTCAGCCATGAAACTCTAATTGAATTACTAGTTGGCTTCATTCAATTCGTGTTCCCAGCCCAATCAGATTCACAATATCATTACAGTTACTTTATAAAAACAGGACATATTACAAATAAGAAATACTATACTTGCGCGCTCTTGCTGTACTCTTTAGCCCACCACCTCCCCAGCACCACATGTCTAGATCTGCTATGGGAGCTCTTCCTCTCTCTAGTAGCAGCATGTTTACTTTAAATTTTGTGATCCGAGCATTTAGCAGAAGCTAGTCTTCTTGCTCTGCAGCAGCGTTACATTAATAAAGATTTTATTATTCATTACAGCGAGGTGGTCTTTCTGCTGAACCTTAGGCCTGTCGCACCTCCTACGGTGCCTATGGTGGACTATGCATGGCAGGGGCGTCCTCTTCCCTGAGGCAGGCCTAAACATGAGCCCATAAACATTTTCTGCAGGGTCTTCAGCTGGGGACGACCGCTCATTGACATTTCGCCCCTTAACCCAGAACGTTTCCTGGTGGCGGGGCAGTGAACAGGGACGTCTCCCTGACACCCCCTGCAGCAAAAGCTAATTTGATGTTACTCCCCAAGCCTTGTCTCGTCGCTTCAGCCAGAGCCAGTGGCTTGCTTTCTCCGCTTCCTCAGAGAGTTCTTTGGTGGATCTGCTCAGTGTGGCTCCCCGTAGTCCCAGGTCCTTGAGCAGGCATGATATTGATCTGCCCACAAAGCCTCTAGCTCCCACCTCCACTGGGTACAGCCTCACACTCCATCTATTTTCTCTGCACTCCGCGACCAAGTCTGCATACTTCTCCTTCTTTCTCTCGTAGGCAGCTTCCAGTCTCTCCTCCCATGGCACTGTCAGCTCGATCAGTATCACTGACTTCACAGCTGCAGACCACAGCACCACGTCTGGTCTTAATGTGGTGCTGCATATCTCCTGTGGGAACTGGAGCTGCCTTCCCAGGTCTACTTCCATCTTCCACCCTGCCCCTGGTGTTAATAGCTTGGCGGGTGGTCTCTTACTGGTATGCATTGCGGGTTCCCCCTGCCTGAGGAAGTGGATCTTGCATCGACTCTCTAATGGACTCTGATTATTTGCATCCTGCCGACTTTTCTCCAGCACCTCTGCCAGCTTCCTGAGCACTTGGTCATGCCGCCATCTGAGCCGACCCTGTGTCAGTGCTATTTTACAGCCCGACAGAACATACTGGAGTGAGGCATTGATGGTCCCGCAGAGGTCACAGGATTGCTCTGTTCCAAGCCATTGATGGAGTTTTTTTAGGGCTCGGGAGGGTGTCGTATGTTGCCCTAATGAGGAAACTGAGCCGAGCCTGTGGTAGTTTCCAGAACTCTGCCCAGCTGATTGCTCTGCTCGCGACACCCTCCCAAGTTGTCCACCGCCCCTGCTGCCCCTGTGCCACAGACCTTACTCTGAGCTCCTCCTGCTCAATCCTGGTGACCTCTGCAACAACTAGGTCCTTCCTCTCCTTCCTACTTGCCTTGGACCATAGGATGGGTGGCTCGCTCCATCCAAGGCCTGCCCGCCCTGTCTGGACCATGCCCACAATTTGTTGATGTTACAGTCTTCCCATCACCTTCTGCACCTCCTCCTTAGCCCTCCATTTCCTTCCAGTCTCAACCCTGGCATTTGCATCAGCCACTGCCCTGTCGGAGGAGTCCCTTAATTCCATCACAAGCCTTGCCTTCTCCTGCCTATAGCCCAAGGTGATGGATTTCAGGGGTAGCTCGAGTGAATTCCATCCATACAGCCCAGCAGCTGAAAAGCACCACGGTAGGCCGAGCCATTTGCGGATGAAGGAGTTGGCATTTGCCTCCATCCGGCTTACTGCTGATAAGGTGACTTCGCACAGCTTCAGAGGCCACATCACCCTTGGGTACAAGGTGAAGTGATAACACCACACCTTGTATTTCCAGGTAGCTGGCTTGCGTTGATCTTGGACAGGTCTTCTGACAGCTGCCGAAGGATGAATTTCCCCATATCCTTGTCTGAGAGGCCAGATGTATAAAGTCTTCCCAGGCTTCGGATGGCCTGATCCATGATGCGGGGGATGTCTTCCCCACTGATGGTGAAGGTGACTCTGTCATTTCTCTCCCCCTTTCACAATGAGAGGCTCCTTGACTTCTGTGGCTTAAACTTAATTCTGGCCCAGGTGATCAGCTCATCCAACTTCTTAAACAGCCTGGTTGTACATGGGGCAGTTTGTAGCAGGCAGGTGATGTCGTCCATATAGCTCCTTAGGGGCGGGAGCCTCTGACCTGCTGGCAGCCGGACCCCACCCACCACCAGCCTTGCCCCGATCAGGATGACCTCAAACGCTGCCACGAAGAGGATGGTAGAAATGGAGCATCCCTTTGCGATCCCTACTTCCAGTTGTTGCCAACCAGTGGTGACTTTCTTCAGTGCAAAGCACATGTGCATGTCCTGGTAGTAGTTCATGATCATGGTCCTGATGTTGTCTGGGATGTAGAAGAATTCCAAAGCGTAGGCTATGAGCAGGTGTGGCACTGACCCATAGGCATTTGCTAGGTCTAGCCATATGACGTGCAGATCTTTCTTCTCCCTCTTAGATCTGTTCCCAAATCATGGAAGCATGCTCTACACAGCCAGGGAAACCTGGAATCCCGGCTTTCTGACAGCTGGTATTGATGTAGTTGTTCTCCGTGAGGTAAGTGGTCATTCTTCTTGCCATCACGGAGAAGAAGATTTTCCCCTCCACATTCAGTAGAGCTATGCTCCTGAACTGCTCGATGGTCTTGGCGTTCTGTTGTTTGGGAATAGAGACTGCCACTGCCCTCTGCCACTCGGATGGTATAGTCTGCTTAGTCGAGGTGATTCTCATCAGGGTCCATAACAGCTTCAGCACTCCTGGGCAGTTCAGCGAGTTGGTCTTTCTGCTGGACCTTAGGCCTGTCGCACCTCCTACGGTGCCTATGGTGGACTATGCATGGCAGGGGCGTCCTCTTCCCTGAGGCAGGCCTAAACCTGACCACCGTGGTTTTCTGCAGGGTCTTCAGCTGGGTACCACCGCTCATTGACGTTTCGCCCCTTAACCCAATCTATGCCTGAAAGTGTCTGACTAAAATGATCATTGACTTCATGGATATACACCGTTTATTTAATTAAGAATGGTTCATTCATCAGAATGAAAGTTGCTTAAATATCTTAAATTTCAGTCTTTTCAATACACAAATTCAGTGGTGTGAAAAAGTGTTGGCCCCCTTCCTGATTTCTTATTTTTTTGCATGTTTGTCACACTTTAATGTTTCAGATCATCAAACAAATTTAAATATTACTCAAAGATAACACAAGTGAACACAACATGCAGTTTTTAAATGAAGGTTTTTCTTATTAAGGGAAAACAATCAAACACAGGACTATGGAAAACAAGTGTTTGCCCACTAAACTATAATGGTTGGGCCCCTTAGCAGCACAACTGCATCAAGCGTTTGCGATAACTTGCAATGTGTCTGTTACAGCGCTGTGGAGGAATTTTTTCCACTCATCTATGCAGAATTGTTGTTATTCAGCCACATTGGAGGGTTTTCGAGCTTGAATGGACTGTTTAAGGTCATGCCACTGTTTCTCAATTGGATTTAAGCCCAGACTTTGACTTGGCTACTTCAAAATCTTAATTTTGTTTTTCTTGAGCCATTTAGAGGTGGACTTGCTGGTGTGTTTTGATCATTGTCCTGCTGCAGAACCCAAATTCACTTCAGCTTGAGGTCACGAACACATGGCCGGACATTCTCCTTCAGGATTATCTGATAGAGAGCAGAATTCATGGTTACATCAATTATGGCAAGTCGTCCAGATCCTAAAGCTGCAAAGCAGCCCCAGACCATCAAACTACCACCACCATATTTTACTGTTGATATGATGCTCTTTTTCTGAAATGCAGTGTTACTTATACGCCAGACGTAATGGGACACACACACACAAAATTTCAACTTTTGTCTCGTCAGTCAACAGAGTATTTTCCAAAAGGTCTTGGGGATCAACAATGTTTTCTGGCAAAACTGAGACGAGACTTTATGTTCTTTTTGCTCAGCAGCGATTTTCGTCTTGGAACTCTGCCATGCAAACAATTTTTGCCCAGTCTCTTTCTTATGGAGGAGTCATGAACACTGACCTTAACTGAAGCAAGTGAGGCCTGCAGTTCTTTGGATGTTGTTGTGGGGTCTTTTGTGACCTCTTGGATGAGTCGTCGCTGTGCTCCTGGGGTAATTTTGGTCGGCCGGCCACTCCTGGGAAGGTTCTCCACTGTTCCATGTGTTTGCCATTTGTGAATAATGGCTCTCAATGAGATTCGCTGGAGTCCCAAATGGCTTTATAACCTTTTCCAGACTGATAGATCTCAAATTACTTTCTCATTTGTTTCTGAATTTCTTTGGATCTCGGCATGATGTCTAGCTTTTGAGGATCTTTTGGTCTACTTCACTTTGTCAGGCAGGTCCTATTTAAGAGATTTCTTGATTGCGAACAGGTGTGGCAGTAATCAGGCCTGGGTGTGGCTAGAGAAATTGAACTCAGGTGTGATAAACCACAGTTTTAACAGGGGGGCAAACACTTCTTCACACAGGGCCAAGTAGTTTTGGATTTTGTTTTCCCTAAATAATAAAAACCTTCATTTAAAAACAGCATGTTGTGTTATCTTTGACTAATATTTAAAATAGTTTGATGATCTGAAACATTAAAGTATGACAAACATGCAAAAAAAATAAGCACATCAGGAAGGGGGCTAACACTTTTTCACACCACTGTATATTGTATGGCTTCAGAAGAACTGGGATATAGTGTATGAGTAATGTTATGATGCTTTATGGTGTTCTCTGCACCCACCCAACTTTCCACTTTGATTGTAGGTACAGTAGAAGAAGACTGCGAACATTCTTCAAAACTTCCCTTTTTGTGCTCCACAAAAAAGTCATCAGTTTGGAACTACACGAGGGTGAGTAAATCATAGTAGATTTTGCTGGAGTATACATTTAACAAGCATGTTTGTATATTCCCTTAGGTATGAATAATGAATTTAAGTTTCATGGCATTTTGGAAATTGTAATACTTTAAAGGGCTATTTTGGTTTAAGACGAGATTTTCTGTCAGTCAAAACAAGAAAATATTTTTGTGTTTTATTTTGGTACTTCCTCATACAGCAGCTTTTGCAGTTGTTGGGAAAATATTTTGCGTTTCCTTCCACACAATCTCACACAGCATACTTTAAAGCCTATATATAAGCTCTGCTGCCCACATTTATCTGTTCCCAGTGGCACAGCTGTGTGAGTTCTCACACCAGTGCGGCAAATGTATCCTCCAAGGGGAACACATCATGACAACCTCAATGTCTCAGAGCCATAGAGTAGAGACCACTGAACGGGAGTGATGGGAAATAGATTTTATGTCTTCTGCCTCTGCCAGAATGGTGAATTCTTCGTCTCATGCTGTAAAGCACTAAGAGGAAGTAGAAAAGAGAGAAATTATGGTTGAGGGACAAATACCATCTTACAGAGAGCAAGTGGAAGAAAGGAAAAGAGAAAGAGACAGGAATATCCAGACGAATTATAATCCAGTTTTCATCCAATGTTGCCCAAGCAATTTCACTTCAAAGATTTAGAGGGCTGGCCAATTACTGCATATCCCTGAGTTTCCTTTTGGATGTGAGAGAAATATATAATTTAAGAAATTTTAATTAACATCTCTCATCTGCTTATGAAGGCAAGGAGGAGAATAAATGGCAGTCACTTCTGCCCGGCTTTAAGACACAGCATCTCATACGCACAAGTGCTCCTTCATTTTTTAGGCCAATTACAGAGGGGCTGATGTCTCTGAATTCAAGCCAAATTCTTTCAGAAAAACAAGTATAAGGCTGAAGGAAAAGAAACAGGCAGAGTCCTAAATGAAGGATGTGGTGAAACAGAGAAAACCAGAAGGAAAGAAAGAGCAAGGAGTGTTGTAACATCATTGTCCAATTATGAATTAACTACAGGTTGAAATCGCTAACATACTGAATGAAAATGATCTGAGGGTTGGGGTGGGGATGGATGATGACAATTATTTTAAACAAGTAAATAAAAAAAAAGAACATTCAATATATTGTTTTACAAAAAATGCAATGTCATTGATTTACACAGTTTAGAGATGCCTTTAATTTATAGCATGCAAATATGGGAATGTTATATAAAAGTTGGTACTAAAAAAAGCAAGCAGTTATAGACGTTGAAACAAACTGTCACACTCCCTGGTCTCCCTTACCCCACTCGATTATGGCGTTTATTTTCTCGGTAAATCCACATCACCCTTCTTCCCTCCAATATGTACAGTATCTGCAACATCCTTCATGTGTTGCCCCAGTGTCTATTAATACTTTTACTCTGTTAATGAAGATAAATGCACAAGACTAACAATGTTCCATAGAGAGAGGGAGAGAGACAGTGTGATACTTGCAAAAAAGATAGGAGAGAAAGGAAGGGGCAAATTAGGGTGGATAGAAAACAGGGACCGAGTGAAAGATGGATGGATTACATTAGAAGCAGAAGAGGGAACACTGGCTGGCTCAGTGAAAAACACCTTGATAAACAGGCTACGAACACCCCCACCCCCCAGCAAGGTGTCCTCCTAACGATTCCTATCCTGCACCTGCTGAGAGAACCTGAGTCATACTTACACACCACTGCAGATGGTGCGCGGAGAGAAAACCGCACAGCATAGGGTTTTGCCTTGCTGTAAAACACCCACTACATCTATTCAATCAAAACTTGACATTTTATTGTAACATTTTTATTTATTTATTTAATTTCTGTCAGATCGGTGTAACAGACCAAAGCCTGAAGGAAGACTGTATAGGTGAAATGTGTGAAGAAAAAGCTCTGTTGGAGAACTGGTGCTTTTATTTAGAGCATTAGGCTGGGCGTCTGGCCGTCATTTACTGGGTCACAATCAACATGCACCTGTTTTTGCTGCACCAAAGAGGCTAAAATAAGTTTGAAGCTGCATATTTCATAAGAAAGATCTGAACAAGCTACAGTGCAAGTTGTTATTGACAAAGAATAATTATCAATTTACCATTTAGAAAACAATAGCTATGGTTCTCTTGAGTGCATCAAACTAGTTTTTACATTGACTGAAGCAAATGTGAGCCTATGCTGTTGTGGGACGTAGTTTTCTCCATACAATGAAAGTCAAAAGGGTCCAGGCTTGTTTTGGACTCCATTGACTTTCACTGTATGAACAAAACATTTGAAACATTCCTCAAAAGGTTGGAATGCTGATCCTTGAGAACTGAGTGACCTGAAGTCTCTCTTCAAACAAGCTGCACTGATTTGGGTATCATTCATAGGAGTCTTCATGACAAAAATCCTAGAAGATTACAGGCAGGTAGTGGAATGCAGTTTAATGTACTTGGTCTCTGGTATGTATTTAGTTGCTGGTTGTTGTGGTATTGCTGTTTGTTTAGATTATTGCTGCTGCTGCCATTGCAAAGCACGTTTCGGAAACTTTCTACTGCCAATGCATCCAGTGATATGGTGCTGTGAGTATTTACGACATACTGATGCGCACAAACGCATATAAAATAACCCTAGCAGTTATACAAGGGGAGCTGGGGAAGGTGGAGGGTTTCAGAGGAACTCTGAAAACGCACTGCAAACTGCTCTAGTGAATGCTAACCAGCCATTTAAATGTAAAGCAGTAACCTCATTGGCTGCGTATGCAACATGAACCAATCAGTTTGTGCCAAGTAGTTTAACGCTGTGAATATCATCAATTTGAGTTTCATGACAGAACTTGGCATTTATGCACCAAAGTTTAATACTACAAACCCCTAACCCCAAGTATGAGCAATAGTAGTAGTACTTTTCTTTTGGCAAGAATCAATAAATATTTTTCCGAAAGACATAGCGGTTTATATAGAGTGTGACAGAGAATCTTATCTTGCATTACATCTGTACATCTTGAGAGAAACTCACATATATCAAGTGAGCATCTGAGGGACTATCTGTTTTGACTGTTTATTCCATCCTGTCTCTGAGGATTGATGGCCATTCTGAATCCTCTTTGGGAATTTTTATCACTCTGCACCAAATATGTGGAGGCCATTTTAAACATCAAGCATTGTGTGATTGTAAAGAGAGAGAGAGCTGGAAGCAATTCCCCACACTGAAGTCTAGGTGCACCAAAGATGCTACACTGACAGTGAGTAAAGGTTTTAAAGTTAATTCTAGTTGAGCTGAATTTATTTAACTTTTAAAGCATGGAAATCTAAAGTTATAATAAAATCATTATTGTAACATGGTAATTTGTAAGTAGTGTTATGTGTAGTTACATTTCATAACTAAAATGATGAAACCAGACTTACGTTGAGGCAGAATTAGAGACTAGACTGACTCTAGTGGTGTTTTGGACTATGGTGACACTTAATGTTTTGACAGCATGGTAACTGAAACACTGGCTGGTTACATAACCAGGACAGGCTGGTGGATCTAGGATGTCATTGGGGACCACTCCCATCCACATTCCAGGAAACCCGTGTATTGAATCTGCGTACCTCGGCAGATGGTGCCATGTGTTCTGGTGTAGGGTGATGTGTGTGTGTGTGTGTGTGTGTGTGTGTGTGGTTGGTGTGTGGTGGAGTGTGTGTGTTTGTGTGTGAGTGCATTGTGTTTGTCCCAGCTGTTCCTCCAACTTGTCAACATTTTTCCTCTATCCTGTCAGTTCTCTCATCTTTTTCAAGTTAAATCTCTCTCAGCTCTAGCTATATTAATCCACTCATGGATCATCACTAAATAAACACTTGGCCCACACCTATTTTTCTACCATCTTTAAATATGTACTCTATGTACAGATAATTTTTGATCATTTAAAGAGATAGTCCACCCAAAAATGAAAGTTGTCACCATTTACTCAACCACATGTCGTTACAAAACATGACTTCCTTCTGTGGATCACAAAAGAAGATATTTTGAAGAATGTTGGCAACCGAACAGCTGACTTGATTGACTTTGATTATATTTTGCAAAACATGCATAACAATATTTAGATCAAATTGGAAAATACAGTCACATTTAGATCAGAATATAGTCAGATTTTACTTATGCATGTGTCATGTATGTTAAATCAATGTTCTGGTTTCTAGAAATGTACATAACAATGTTCATTATTATATGTGTGTGTTCATAATATAAAGTCAATGTTATAGAAGTCAAGTTGCACTGTCATAAAAACGTGCAAAAATAGTATCTTCAGAGGTACAAAAGCTTTGGGGATAACTCTGTTCATTCTTTACTTCTAAAAGGTGCATATTAGTATTTTGGAGTATTAACTTATGAACCTTTTAGAGATAAATAAGGTACAAAGATCCAAATGTCCCTTTGAGCCTACACTCATATTCTATATTTTGCATTTCATTATATCCTTGTGTGCTGATGTCAAGGACGAGTTGATTAATGTGTAAAAAAAATAAATAAATACAAAAAATTAACTATTACTGTAATTGGCCAGAAAAGCTTTTCCAGTGTTTCCATAAGAGAATAGCAGTAAAAAAAAAACTTTTATTTGGAATATGCTGAATACATGCATTCAGGGATATTAAATTTTTTTCAAGAGCGTCGCATGTAAACCTCTTTTTTGGAATAGAGGCTTACTCAGAATATGGTTAATCACAAAATGATGTGCATGAAAACATGGTCAATGAGAGAAGCAAGAGAGGGAGTGTTAGGGGAGATGGAAGAATGGAATACAGGAGGTGCCGAATGGTGTGCATCTGGCCCAGAGGTGGAGTGAGCGGGGCCTGGTTTGTGCTGATTGTGTGAAATAGCATCCCACATCCACCACATATGAGAAACGAGAGAGAGAGAGAGAGAGCATGGGATGGAAAAGTCAGTCCAGACCAGATCAAAGCTTCCAGAGCCAGCAGGACCAGAGCGCAGACACACAGTCTCAGCCATGTCCTTAAGGAGAGCAACTCCATCCCCAATCTCTCTCACACACTCTCTCGCTCTCACCCTACTTTCCCTTCTCGAAGACTCACTACGATAGTTTATCAAGCGTGGGCTATATCCACACACAGAGCTCAATGGATTAGGACAGAGAGAGAGACAGAATAAGAGAGAAAGTAAATGCGGAGTACATGTGCAGGGCCTAGGAAATCCAGCATGCTACTGCTGCCCTCTGGTGACTCTTGTTACAGCATCACAGCTGAGTGGCACCTGCATAAATCACTGAGATGGACGACTCGACGTGTCTTTCATTCGATTTCACTGATTCCTTTTTAATGATTCATCAGTGACTCTGTAATCATCGAGACTCTTGGGGCCGACAGATTCTCTGATGAGTTCCGAATTGGTTGATTTGGCAGGTGTGACAGGCATCTGGTGTGCTATCTAAGGAGATGGCACTGATGTGCGGTAATTAGAAAGCCTGCGATTTCTCATGCGAGTTCCATCAGCATTTGTATTCCCTCACTTTATGCTGCTGCCACTGAGGTGCAATGACAAGCCTCGGGGACACCAATCAGGAACCGAGGGAAAACGACACTGCTTGCTGGAATGGGTGTAAATCTGGAAGTGTGTTTTACCAACTGTCATAACAAAGTTGCACCTGAATGTAAAGGAGATTTGCTGAAAGGAGTTTTCTCTAATCAAAACTAATGTGATAATTAATTGCCCAATGAAAATGTTGTGAAACTGCAGTTCTTTCCACATTCAGTCTCTCTTGACCAGAGCCTGAGGCTCCTAATTAAAACCTTGTTATTAAAAAAAGACATTATGTCTCCTGCCAGCCCATTAGAAAGACCCTGCTGTCCATCCAAACTCAGATTAAGGTCACATGCACTCCCTCGTTTCACAACAAATGAACTGTTTTCACAAATTTGACTAGGGTTTCCAATAGAGCCTCCTAAATGAAGATACAGCTGTTGTAGTGTGCTTGTCAGTAACTAGAAAAATTATTGTTTCAAGGATGGACCACAGAATCATTATTTCCCTTTAATATTTCCAGTGTTCTCCACATGTGGATTGTTTAAATCTGCTGTTAATCATTTTGAAGTTTGACCCCTTTCATGTGTGTCACATACTAAGACATATAGTTAAGCCATTAGCTCTCCTCCATATCAACTTAAAAGGGATTCTCACTGACTGCATTTGTATACTCAAGAATATCACATTTATTATCAAACTGTGGTCATATTCTGATTGTGTACAGTATGTGTCATATAAACGCATTAAACCAATTGACATGACCGGACTAAACTGGACTATTTTAGTTTCTGGTAATCTGAATAAGACAGCAATTTCTGTATTATTCAGAACTATGATCATGTAAACATTTGCTATATTCTTTCAGGATGTCTATTATAACATTGTTTTATTATTATCAAACGGTGGTCATGTTTTGATTATGTACAGTATGTGTCAGGTAAACCCATTAAACCAATTGGCATAACCGGACTAAGCCAAGATTTTGGTTTCAAGTAATCTGAATATTTATTCAATTATTGAATTATTATTGTATTAATCAGAACTTTTCATAAATTCATATAAGAGAATGTTAATATATATTGATTTTAGTTGTGAATAATAGAGCTGTCACCTTTTTCAAACAGGAGTTTGTTTGTTTTCATTTTTATGGAAGCCCATTTCTGCCACTGAATAAAAAAAATATATATATAAAAAGGTAATTGCGATTTTTTTTATCCCACAATTCTGACATTTTTTCTTGCAATTGTGAGGTTACATCTGACTTTTTTTCTCAGAATTGCAAGATATAAACTTGCAATTACGAGTATTAAAGCCGAATGTGAGAAATAAAGTCAGAATTGCGGGATTTAAACTCACAATTGTGAGAAATAAAGTCAGAATCTGACTTTTTAATCTTCACAATTTGAGTTTGGTTTCTCACAATATTGGAGTATATATCTTACATTCTGACAACTCGCAGCTGTGTATAAAGCCAGGATATGACCTTTTTCCTCAGAATTGGGAGTAAGGATATATCTGAAATTCTGACCTTAATATAAACCCACCACTGCGAGTTGTCATGTATTCTGGACCAAAAAAAACCAAAGTCAGAATTGTGAGTTTGTATCAAACCGGAAACGGGCTTCCATAAATTTTGAAATTCATAGCTGATATAAAAGTTTCAGCATTAAATTGACAGCTACCAATTTCAGCACCATTTTATAGTTGACCAAGAGCAACTCGGCAGCTGTTTAAAGAGTGTTTATGTGGCATTGCATCGTATTTTTGTCATTTAATTGTTTATGGCATTGAAAGACTTTTCATGTCCAGTTTGTGTGATCAAGGCATCTCCAGGGATGTCTAAAGGGACATGAATATCTTCTCATTCAAAATCAGAGCTTCAATACTGTTAAAAGGACCATATAGTTAAGTGAATGAAGAAAAAGAAGAGAAAATGCAAGCCCTACAGGGTTTCTCAGCTTAGATTTAAATCCTTTAACAAGATTTATCTTATCTGGTTACTGTCTTGGTTATTGGAACGTGTTTGATCGAGGTGTTTGTGTGTGTGTGGGTGTGTGGGGGTGGGTGGGTGGGTCTATGCATTAGGATGAATATGCATTAATGTGTTGATCTGGGTGAGTGTGACTTTGGATGATGGAAAACAAAGATTTAGAGTTTCATTTATTTTCATACTGTTATTTGTGTTACCTATAATTATACTTCAACTTATTGTTAATTATTTTGTTTTGTGGTTTGTCTTAAAACATGAAGGTTTGGCATTTATAGAATTTGTATTTTTTTAATTGATATAGTGTTTAATGTCCACACTATGTTTTTTGTGCCAATGCACGACCTGTTTGTTCTGTTATGGGTCCTGGTCCCCTTTTGTTCAGTAACACCTACAACTGTTCCAATTCCATCCAGATTTTGCAGAGAATCCACTGACCTGGACCTTCACAATCTCTAAAAAAATCCTCTCATATTTATTATGGCAATTAAACTGCAAAGTGATCGAGGAGAGAGAGAGTGAGAGCGGCCATAACGCTTTTTTGGTAAGTGGATTGCTGAGGTGCATGTCCCCAGACGCGGCTTACAACTGTCATTCAAGTGATATTGAGAGAAAAAGGGAATTAGACACAAAGAGAGGTGGATGACGAGGTTCAAGACGGTGGAAAAAAGGGGAAGAGAATGTGCGTGGGAGGGAAAGATCTGAAAAGTGGAGCACTCGACCTGCACAACAGCACCACCCTCTGGACAAATGCTGGGAAGTTTAAAGGAATAGTTCAGCTAAAACTAAATTATTTCATTGTTTACTCACATTCATGATGTTTCAACTCTATTTGATTAACAAATGTGGAAAATCACAAAAGAAGATACTTAGCAGAATGTTCACCCTGCTCTTTTTCATACAATGAAAGCATGGCTTTAGAAGACATCAAATAAAGTGCATAAATCGTCTAGTTACAGTATTTTTGTGATGCTTTCGATGAAGATTTTTTTCTTCTTTTGTAGAGCTTCACAGCCCCATCAGTGTTCACTTCATAGAAAATTGCAGGGTGGAACAATATTGATGGTGAGTAGCAATGATAGTAATTGTATTTTTCAGTGTACTGTTCATTTAGATATATACAGCGCTTGTTTGTTGTTTGACTCACTCTCCTCTAATTACCCTTAGCTTTTGAGAATACACAAACCCCCCACTGAGACCCCTATGGTGTGATGTGTAGCCAGACCTTCAATTGGCTAAAAAAAATCAGTCTAGCACATACATTAAATGTAATGAGCAAGAGAGAGAAGATAAACAACTTTCTAATTTTACCATCATTCTGCCCCTCTTAAGTCTGTTTGAACTTCTTTTTTCCTTTGGTATGAAGTCATAAACTCTTTGAACGTATAAGGTGACAATGCTTTTCTCTTTTCTGTCACCCTGTCAGAAGTCACCTTCAAACTCATAAAGAGCTCTGGGTTCATAGTTGGAATTCTTGAGATCTTTAGACGATGTGTGCGTCTATGGCAAGCAGTGACTGATTGAGAGATAGCGCTTGAAGAAATAGAGGATCTATGTCTTTGTTTGTATCTTATGTAAACAAGCAGTGGGCCTGTCTATGGTGGTATAAGCAGCTAACGGATGCTTGTGTGGGTGTAGAATTGATTCTACACTAGTTACACTATTAATTTGCAGCATATATAAAGCAATTGAATTTTTGTATGGATGAGATTGATAATATACTCTCCTTCAAGTTTTTTCTCCTCTAGCTCGTTTATTTGTGTATGTTGCCGGTTTGTTGTTTTTCAAATGTTATTGCTTTAACTGGGAACCCTGAGCTTCTAACATCTATCAAAGGTTTTAAGGTGCCTTTTAATAAATTAATATAGTAGTCATAGCAACCGCTTTGAGTCACAAGATGGCGCCAATGAGCTATTGTTTAACATGCAGTAATGTGAAAGAGTGACATGAAGGATGTGCAAATACTAAATAGTTTATCCATTCCGTATATATTTCACTACTCAATGTCACAGTTGTCCAGTTAAAATTGAGTATTCCAGACAGTCATGTAATAACAAACGATATTATTTCTGGAATGACAATTTATTGAGTATTATTATTATCTTATGTTCTTCGAAATAGTCTCCATTTTTGAATGACCTGAGGGTGATACATTGTCATTTTTGCTCCACCGAGTAATATTCTAATAATAAAAGTAGGGTGACCATATTTTGGTTTTCCAAAAAGAGGACAGTGGGGGGCGGGTCTGTGCGGGTTTCGTCTAACGTACACATAGCAAGTTTTTTTTTTTTTTTTTTTGCTTGCTTGTTTTATTTTTTATAAATAAATAAAAATGAAACAAGTCAATAAACCAAAAAAGAATAGACATGCGTGTTAGACGTCATTATTTATAATAAATAAAAAGAAAAAAAGTAGAAAGGATAGAGAATGCTAGTGTTAAAGGCTCTTTTTTTGTTTTTAAATAAAACAAGTAGTTAGAATACAAATAGAATAGAGTGCAAATGTTAGAGGGTCACGTTTTTTTTATAATAAATAAAAAACAAGCAGATAAAATTTGAATCAGCATTAGAATAGGGTCGCCGTGATTTTGCCAAAGTAAGACATGTTCCTGGATCAACACCTTTTGTTGATCCTGGGATCACATACCTGTCCAAAACATATAAACTTACCATCCCTACCCAAACTAACCTTACCAGGCACGTGCAACAGTTATGTCTTACCTGTGCAGAGCACATGCCCTTTTTGTCCTTACACTCTGAATTGCCCTTTTTTTTTGTTCTTCAATAAACCAATGCTATTGGTCACCCTTTACGTCTGTCTGTCTGTCTGTTTTACAAATATATTTAGCGAATGAAAGGTATTAAAAAGAGTTTGTGACTCAATCTTGTTGGATCCGCTCAAACTGTCAGTCAAACCTCATAACTCCGCCCCCTGTCTTGACTGACTGAGTGCAGTGAACTGAAGTTCCACAGCTGAGCAGCTGAACGTCTTGCAAGGGTAGATAAATATTTTCTTGTTTGTATAACTAGTATGTTATACTATATGTCATACTATACACTAGTATGTCTACTGTATAAAGGCTCATGTTTTATGCATTTGAGGTCTGAGACCGGACCTGCGGAGAGAGGGCATTTGCCATCTAAATTAGTCATAGCCAATAGCCTACACTTAAATAGCCTGTGCATACAGTAGCATTTCATCTTTTATAAAATGACATTTTGGCCAAACGTATTTTACAACAGGAAAAACTGAGCGCCCATATAGCTACAACTTTGTAACCTGTTGATCAAAAAAACGTATTGTGATGCTGCCGTTTTAATGATGGACAAATTGCACACACATTTGCTGGTCAAAAACCCGGCCATAACTGCATTTGAAGTTTGACACAAAGCAACTGAGTGTTCCTCGTCAGCTACAGATATTTCCTGAAAAGGTATCCCTCTGTTCTGATTGGTTGATAGGAATGTTGTTCCAGGATCAACAAGGATGTTGATCCAGGAACATGTTGTACTTGGTGAAATCACGCTCACCTTAAAATAGAGAGCGCTAGTTCGAGGGTCCATGCAGATGAAGAGATGTGTTTTCAGCCGTGTCTTGAAAATGATTAAGGCTCAGCTGCTTGGATTGAGTTGGGCAGGTCATTCCACCAGGAGGGAACCGTTCATGTAAAAGTTCATGAACGTTTTATCATAGGTAGAATGCAAAATGTTTCAATACAAGCATTTCAGTCAAATGCAATTTATGCAATATTTCAAACCTTTAGCCCACTTGCGAAAATCAACCTATGGCAACAGTTTAAAAGTAGCCCAATTCTGTGGAAAAAACGCGGACTTGACAACCCTGCATCCAACAAGAGCTGCAGGAGTCAAATTTGTCTGATCTCAGGTCCAGAATAAGGAGAGATGACTGACAAGACCATGCTTGAGTATTTGCTACTTAACAGATCCTGAACTCACTGACAAATATCTGATCTTGTAAGATGCGCTCCCTTTACACAGAGTGCGTGTGATCGCGAAATCGAAAGTGACAGTGAACAGCGCAAACGCTCATTGAAAAGAGATTTAGATACTCCGCATACTGAGAGCGGCTCCCCGATGCGCTAAAATTATATACAATATTAGAATGTTTAAAGGAGTGGACACAAAAATCGCGGGAGCGAAACACATGTTGCGGGAGCAAACGGCAATGGTCAGAGATTCAGCAGGAGCGAGATTAAGAAAACAGCCGAATCCCGGACATTTTGGACGATTAAGAAATCCCGGCCGGACGCATTTTTTTTAGGTCCAAAAAGAGGAAATGTCCTGGGAAAAGAGGACGTATGGTCACCCTAAATAAAAGCGACTAGCCTATTTATTTGACATTGGTGTTGGTCATATTGCTGTTCTTTTCTGTTTAAGACTTGAGGCCATCTATTAGACTGATTTTACCATGGTAAGTCTTCTACTTTAATGCATGGCCTCTCATGGCTTATTTCATAAATAAATATTATTTGTGGTGGTCTGGACAATCAAAATATTTTCTTCTTCTTCTTCTTCTTCTTCTTCTTCTTCTAAGTAGTACTGAGATTCCTGACCATTTTATTTGAATATCAACACATCAGTAATATGATAACATATTTACAATAGGGCGATGTTTAACAATTTACGTTTTAATTTTGTTGCCCAAATGGATTTCGGAAATTCGGATCACCTCTGTGTGGACTAGCTGGTAATAGTGCACACAAGCACATCAGTTCAACCTTCATGCCTAACACTCGCACACATTAACATTTCTTAAAAATATTTTAAAATATTCGATCAGTTGTGTGTTTTGGAACAATTATGTATTATGTACATATATGTATGGGGGTGAAGGATAAAAGGAGCGGATTATAATTAGTTGATCTGGGTATGTATCGTTAGTTTCCACACTAAGGGCTGTAAATCGATGAAAGATATTTTCTGTGTGTATCAATGCAAGTATAATTTATAAAGAATAAATTATATACACTGGCTAAAATGATGGAATATACCATAGGATAGTTTTTTTTTTTATTTTTTTATTAAATGTACTGCAGTAATGCCATGGACATATATGTTTTCTGTCATGATATGTTTAAGTGTCTTGTTGCATGAATATGGTTATCATTCTTTCCCATGATATAGCCCACTGTTTATTGAAATGCTACTGGTATTACATTACTATGGTATACCACAGTACTTTGTGATACCCACTTACTACATTTCTCCCTCACACACCTGCCATTTGATCGAGTTTACCAGTAGCAACAGTGTCACGTCATAGTGAGCTCATGATGCAAGATGAATACTTTGACGCTTTTTCTGACGTCACGCCGAAGCAGATCCTCAAGGCGGGAGAAATGTTTCACCATAAAGGCGCATTCAGATGGTTCATGTGAAATCACGTTGATTAATTAATTAGAGCTGGATGAGAGTACTCAAAGCAGCAGCACGGAATGTAAATTCAGTACAGACAAAGCGTCAGTATGTGAAAACGTGAACATAAGGGACGCTACAGCCACCGGAGGTAGTGCGAAGAATTGCAATCAATCTGCGGTAGCTGTTAAATGTGTGTGAGTGTGGCAAGCAGTTTTAACATTTATTCCTTAAAACTATCTTATTTTGCTACTAGTACTTATGGTCTAATTACTAGTAAGTTGCTAGACACCACCAGATTTTTTTTTATTATTTTCACAAAACTTTCATTTCCCAGAAATTTGTGTGACTATCTGAACATGCAATATGTCAAAAAAGAGCAAAGCCTGCACTTTTAAAAAAACAAACAAACAAAAACACCATGCATTTTTTTCTTTTTTAATAATCACAAATGTGAGTATGTTTAATTAAAAAAGCTTGCATTTTTTTTGTAAAAGACTACATCTGGATCAGATTCAAATCGATGATCAAAACATATGTGGAGTAGACTGCTTTCTTCAACACTTTACTATATATTTCAATACATCTTTTGTTTTACCCATTTTACTAAAACAGATACCTGTTTCATCTCACAAAAAGACTCACCTTGCTCCAAATCACAAAAAAAAAAAAAATATATATATATATATATATAAAATACCGCAGAAGCAAACAATCAGGGTTTTTTTAATTCCTAATGACAGAAATACATAATAGAGACAATGTGCAGGCCAGTTGACCTATCGGTAAGCCCCTCCCCTCGAATGCAGATGAGCCAATGGCAGTTGAGTATCAGTTGCACGCGGACCGGAACTTGTACATCTTTAGGTTTCAGCGTCATAGAGAAACATTGGAAGATACCAAGCTCTCGTTGCTTTGATGGTGTTTATGCTACCAAAAAATGGTAAAACAATGTGCCTGGGGTACTTGTAGCACTGACTCCAGGTATCCTAAGAGGATAGGCAATAGAATTTGGAATATTTTATTATTCAACATTCATTTTCTGGTTGTCATACTCATTAAGTTAAAATTTTCATCTGCTCAAGCAGAACGTTAATGTCATCTTGTGTTTCAGCAAGGGATCTCTGGCTAAAACTAGATAAGGTTAAAGTTAGTGAGACCATGCTAATGTACAAACATAAATAGCTAACTGTTCTCTCATCATGTACAGTATTGGTTAAAAACACGTAAACAAAATTCTACATATCAGTGCCCCTCCATATTAAACTGGTTAAATGTAAATTAATTTAATCGTACCCTGTGGTACATGTTAATCCTGGATGTTGTCTTCTGCGATCGTGACGACCCTAACATGAGGTTTCTCCAGCTTGCATTGTGATCTGTAAAACCTTGCTTCCAAATTAAACTTGTAACCCATAATATTCATTTTAAAATATTTTATATACCCCTCCATGGCATATTTAAGTCCCACTTGAATGCTCCTCAACGAGAGGTGGTCCTTCTGTGCCCAAAGTTTATCAATAACATCTTGGGACAAGGTTTTCACACGGACAGCTGTCATTGTAAGACAGTTAGCAACTCCGTTTGTTTGTCTGAGGGAGCAAGGGCGGTGGGGCTTACCGATAGGTCAATTGCTGTTAATGGTTTTTATCTTACTAATAATATTTTTTTAACTTTAAAATTGCCACTCTGACAAGTCTTTACATACAAAGCAAGAAGAAACGTTTCTAGTAACAACTGGCATAGCTCATACAGTAAATGGGTAGCTGATAAATACGTGTTAAAAGTACCAGTAAATTATAAAATACATATGAGAGTGAACTGATATTTGAACCACAAATAATGACGGGAATTTGCCATTTGTTGATACAAAAAAAAAAGGTATGGGCTACCTTTTACTATTGGGATAGTGACAAGCAAAGAAACAGTTAATAGTATGAAATAAATAGTTACTAGTGAAACTGAAAAAATTAGGAGACTAAATTACTTGAAACTATTGGAGCTCTAGAAAAATTATGTGTAGACGGCTTGCCTTAGCGCGTGCGCGTGAAAGGGAGAGAGAGAAAGAGAGAGGCGGACATCGGGATTCTGGACTCCTGAATCTTGACAGCTGTGCGTGAAGTGCGGAATGGATATCTGAGAGACATACATCTTCATTGTTCACGAGTGGGAATAATAGGCTAATAGCAACTATCGCTATTATCAGATAGCGGTGAGAGAAAAGAAGACGAATCTCAATTGTTTTCCCACTTGCACGCAAAAGAAGAGGACTCGTTTATGAGTGAGACAGACTGAGAGCAGATGAGAAGTCGTGCCACCGGATGGTTTTTATTATTTGTTGTTTTTTGATGCACGAACGGACTCTGAAATGGGTCGCCATGACGACAGAGCGCTGAGTTAGCTGCTAATGCGTTATACGCATTTGTTTCTGTTATTGTTTTATTTTATCATTTCCCTACCTCCTTTATAGTGATCAAATATGCTGTAACCTCGCCGTCAGAAGACACGGGTGTTGTCAGATAAAAAGAAAGAAAAAAGGAGGAGGAGGTGTTAGGAGGTTTATTCCCCATTCTTTTTTTCCGTTTTTTAATTTTCTCTATCCTCCTTCCTTTTTATGTCTCCTTTCTTTTCTTTCTGTTTTTCTTTTATTGTTTTGGGGTCGCCGACTGACGCGAAATTGATGTGCGAGAGCCTGCGACACATTCATGACGAATTACCTCAGAAAAAAATACCGATGGCATAAACACCGGCTTCACCACTGAAGTACGAATAATCACCGGGAAAGAACCGGAGACGCATCGACTACATCCCTTTCATCGCGGTAAGCGGGTTTCTGTTGTCTGTTATTATAATACATATATGTACATTTGCACGATGTGCGCGAGTAACGCGCTCTGTATCGGTTTGGCGCACCGTTCACGAATGAGATGTCTAATTAGAAGTGTTCAATAAAGGTGCGCTTTTGTCAGGCAATGCCGACTGCCATGGCCTGTTGATAAGAAAATACAGGTTTTATGATTGACACACTTGGCCATCATCCGCATATCCTACTGTTTTATTATGGCATGTCTCGTCTGCTTCAAAGAAAATCGACGCGTTCATCAGATCTAGAATAAATGATCTCGACGCGACGTTGTCGCGTGCCCTTTACCGGCCATTTGCGCCTCTAATTGCATCCATCGCTCGTCCCTCTGGCAACGTGAGGATTGATTTATTTTTGCACTTGATAGATAATGGTAATGCGCCCTGAATGATGGCAAACATCCGCAACCCACGGATTCCCATCGCCTGTTAAATGTTTAATGGCATTTACGTAAGTGTGAGATAGGATGGAGCAAAGACAACCCATCTAACCCAACTGCACACCCACGACGCACATGCGCGCATTAAGTATGGAGGTGTATAAGAAGCCATGGCTCTCACAGAGGGGCACATTTATATGCTGTGGTGGTTGGGCAGTGCTCTGTCAATGGCAGAATTCAGCACAGACAAGGAGTCCTCTGTTCTCCAGAAGGCTGAGGATGTGCCCGTTCCCAACCCAAGTGCTGGTTGATCGGTCTAATGTCTGATATGACCCGATGTAGATCGTTTAGTGCTACTAAATCTGTCTGCTGTCCTTGTATGATGTAGCAGAGGTGAGGTCTTCATGCTGCTCAAAGCTTTCCATTCTTTGCTGGAGTTCTGCTGCAGTCCCTCACGTGGATTGAGGAGAAACTAGTAGTTGATTTCAGAGCATGTGTCTATGTGGAGCATTTGGCCTTCAGACTTCATGTGTGTTATTGTGCACATCCATCATACTGTCTTACATGAGATAAAAAGACAAAACCCCTTGGTTGGTGACCCATTCTAAAGAGGACATAAAAATCTATAGAAATAAGGCTAGTATTTGTATGAATCAAATCTTTAGACTTGGAAGGTTTTCTATCATTCGCGGAATTCAAAATGCTGTTGATAAAAATAAGCTGTGGTATATTGTTTTGGATGATTTACAAACAGAAAGGATGGAAGGACCAGAAATTTTTTTTTTTTTTAAAGCACTTCAGACCAAGAGAAAGACCTAAGTGATGATTTAGGTTGAAAATGACTGATTCTATATGTAATTCAATAGAATATTTGTTATAAGATTGTACATTTAATTCGGTGACAATTGTGTTTTTCACATTGCAAGAGCAGAATACAAAGAAAAGGCCATGAAGCCACAACAAAGAACTTGTTAGAGACTAATGGAACTCCTGTTACATTAATGTCATAAAATACTATTCAAGTCAGATTGACGTATAATGATCAATCGTTAGACAATCAATTTAAACAAAGAATTTGTGCTTGTTGTTTTTACAGGGTCTTGCATTGTTTGCTCTATTTCTACAGTTCAAGTGCATTATCACCTCTCCCATTCCTCTTTCTGCTGTGCTCAACTGAATGCCCACATCAAACCTGATTTTTAATGAGTCTTACAATATGTTGATAGATAGATGACGCACAGCCGGAATGCCCTGAAGTCAGGGCAAATGGCCTCCGTTATTGTGAGCAGAACAACGTTAGAGTGCTGTATACCCAGGGCTGGAATGTTTGTGATGTAAGGGGGACAGAGAATTGCTTATGTCTTAGGTTGGCCCAAGCCTCAGAACAGGTAAATAATGAAGAAAAGTGCAGTGTTAGCTTGATGTAACCCCCTCCATGTCCCCTTCTGTGCAGCCTGTGGTTTTTGTGTGTATGCCGTCTTGGGAAGCACTCACATGGACTGCAGCCTTATTAAACTTTAACATTCTCTGAGCACTGGGCAAAACGGAAAGAGATGGGTTTTAGACTTGGCCCCTTTAAAATGGAGTTTGTGAATAAATCAGAAACATCCTTATTGTTTGGTGCTAGTGTCTGGCAGTGATGGACAGCTGTAATTTTGAGAACAGAACTTAAGTCTTGATTCAGAGTGCTTTACTTATTCACTTATGCAAAAGAGGGATAATAATATTAACAATTCATGATGACAGTAACAATGTTTCCTTTCTTTCACTCCAAGGAATACCCAAGG
The DNA here is from genome assembly GCA_018155175.1 of Sinocyclocheilus anophthalmus. Lineage (NCBI taxonomy): Eukaryota > Metazoa > Chordata > Actinopteri > Cypriniformes > Cyprinidae > Sinocyclocheilus > Sinocyclocheilus anophthalmus. The sequence continues at coordinate 28,089 of JADLZN010004632.1, forward strand.
TCAGAGCATCTTTTTTTTCAGTTCACACATGCACAACAGTATTCGTCAGACACTATTCTGTGTCCATGCGGAATTTATTGGAAAGCTTTCATCTCCCACAAAAGCCCGACCTCTGTCTAGTCTTGTAAACGCAATGTCAGTGAAATTGCAAAATACCGTTTTTATTCAACATTATTATCTCTTCGTCCTAGGACGCAGCATTTGAGTACAGCAATTGTACAGATAAGCATTTCTGAATGTTTATGCCTCTCACAAGCGAGCATTATAAACCTTCGCTCTCCTTGAAGTGTCACACAACCCTTCTTTTACATCTTTCAAAGCAGCCGTGACCCGTGAGTTGATAGCGGTTGATTTTCCGCAACAATGTCTGATCGTGGTACACGCTTTCTGAACTCCACTTTGTTGTAGTAGAGTTGCGGCTGTTGCATTGTGTGGCCTGGTGTGCTCAGACATCTGTGTGCCATTATCTCTGTCCCAGCATGTGCAGCATGATCCGTTCACTGTAGACAGCATCGCCACAAGCAATGAATCATCGACTGAACCTGACAGCCCCCTCTCATCTAGATCTATATTTCAACCTCAACACATGATATGTGGTGCCCGATGCCCGACAGAGTCCTGCCGTTGTTCTGAGCTGTAAATGCACTAATAAAGCCGTAATCTTCCCTCATAACTTTACCTGGAGGTACCTGCACCTAGCTCCTTTCAGAAGAGTGCTGAGTCAAGTTTCCTTCTTGTCCTAAGTGACAGATGCAGAGACATCTTGTTAGAGAAGCTCTGGACTGACTTTACAGCTCTCTCAAATAATTCCTGTCCTTCAGAAGTCTGGAATCCACAGATAGACATGCTAAATGCCACATCTGTGGTCTATCTTTCTTGGATAGCAATAAAAAAAGGCCGGAGTGTCCACTCATCTTGAGTTTTGCCCAGGACTGAAAGAACCTGTAATCCGTCAGAAAGATTTTTTTAGGATGGTGCTGAGCTTTAAAGTTGCCTAGAACATGGCACTCCCTCGCTCTTCAGTGCGCAGCCTGAATCTGAAAGGAACTGGGAGGGAAATGAACAAAAAGGACGGGAGTAAATGGAGAAAACACAAGTAAAATCAGTGGATCACCCTGTGGTTCAAGGAGTAACTGTAGATGGTGGGAAAGCGGATTGATGTCACTTGGAAAAAAGGACTGATGCAGTTTTTCCCTGCTGTTCTGAAAACTGTATTTAATTATTAATTTGTTTGGAAGCCCAAATCACAACTGGGGCTACATTGCAGCTATAGAGCAGTGATGGAGGTTCATTAGTCCTGGAAAAACTCCAAACAAACATGGCAGTGACAGAAAACAGACGAATGGATGGTCCGTTTCCATCCGGTGTTCCTTGATTTAGTCAGAATTCGCTCTGTTAAGCTTTCTGGTTTAGTAAAGCTTCTGTGTACTTTAAGTGTGCTGCCTTCATTATTTTACCCTAATGGCATAAATCCAGCATTACGAATTAATTACAGAATGTAAAATGTGTCCTGTTTCAGGCACAGTAAGTCGCCCTGAAGGTGAGCATCTGGCTTTGTTGCAGTGTGTTTTTAGAGTGGAAAATGCACCAAAAATTATGTTGAATAGTAGGAGTTTATCAAGGGTGTATGTTTAATGACTCATCCGCTGGTACAAGAAGACTCGAGTGAATGGTGACACTCTCGAACTGATATTGACATTCTGCAGGTTCATTTCAAGCCAATTATGGACGAGGTGATGATTGTAAAATTGCGTATTGATCTTGGGTTTTAGTGTGGACGCTCCCGCCTTTGAGTGTTAAACATAGTCGAGTGCTGCCCACTGTAATCACATCAAGAAACCTCCCCAAGATTCCCTCTCTTCATTCTGAATGTTGATTGTCTCAGTCTCTCTGCAACACATTCAGTTGTCCCTCACCCAGTGTCAATGGATGAAAGTTCCTAGGCTTTCCTATACCAACAGGCTTTGAGAGAATCCAGAGATTTTTGATGGTTGTGACCTACAAAAAAGGCAAACTCTGTTATGGGCTCATCCAAATATGGAACCAAGATAATGTATTTCTAGGTTCAAGTTTTTTTATTGGCATCAGTGTTATGAAGAAGCTATGGAAGCTTTCCATTGCACAATTGGTTCTTCACATTAAGAAAAAAAAATGCTTCTTTTTAGAATTGGTTCTTTTAAGAGTGTAGATTCTGTGAAGATTTTGGGAGGTAATGGATGCCAGAAATGTTAAAAATAGTATTTTTTAGAGTTCTCCTCTCTGTATTACTGTATCAATGGAAGTACTACGTGCAGCTGTCGCCTTGCAATGAGGATTAAAAGCTTGTAAAAAAATTAAGGCCAGTATTCATTTCATAGTTTTGCAATGCTGTTTTTTTGTGTCTCCGGCAATATGTTGGTAAACAACTCTTGCACTTTTCCATTTATCCTACAGATGGAGTGAATGCAAGCTGCTCTGGCAACATTTTGAGAAATCAGGCAGTAATGACAGGTGCATTGGATGATGTGAGAAAATATAATAGCATTTCATTTCCAAACCAGCTTGAACAACTACTTCTAATCATGCGTGCCATCATGCAGCATGCATTAATATCTCCTGTGTTAAAGTGAGAATGAAGAATAGCGGCATTATGAACCTGAATTAATAATGAATACTAGCTATTGATTGTCTTGCTGGTTGAGTCATTCTCAGAATGCATAAATCGATCAGTTACTGACTGAGCTCATCAACAACTCGTGCGTTGACATTCAAGTCTAGTAGAGATTTTTTTAAATGCTGTTTTCTATTTTGTATGTGTTAAAAACGCAGTGCAATATTATTTATGCATTCCCTCAGATTATATTATATGCTAAAACGATCAGTTTAAACTGATTAGAAAAATGTAATCTACAAGAGAGCTCTCGAACACACTCTGGTGTTGATGCTGAGCAATTTGAAATTGAACTACATTACTTCTCATTTGACCTTTAAGTCGGGCTGTAGAACTAATGGCTCCATAAATTTGTATTCAGTAAAGTGTTAATGTGCCTAGTAGACTTTGTGTTTATTTTTAACAGGCCGCTAAAATTCCGCAAAAGTGTAATTGTCCAGTACCTGAACATCATTCAGTTGTGTGCAGGAATCATTCAAATGACCATTGCATAATGCGAGATTATGTGACAAGAGAGAATAATTGCTACACATGCAGCATTGTTTTATGTCTCACGCCAGTGTATCTAAATGTTGCGGAAATTATAGCCCACTGTGTACAACTAAAGCAGAATATTTGGTGGCAGAAACAACAGGGAAAAACAAGATTTCATAACTGCTCTCAAAGCTGGCCAGCACGGCCGTAGCTGTTTCAGCACCTCTTCCTTGTGGACAGCGACAGATTTAGAGCAGGCATGTTGATGGGCCAGTTCCAGAAATTAAATGAAGCTGCCTAGTTTCTCTTGCTGCCAAAGTTGTGTTTGATTGCTGCACAACAAGGAAGTCATCACTTAGAGTATGGCATTAATTTTTTTCTGCTCACATTTAAGGTTCATGAACGGCGTAGCTTAAAATCTGAAATATTTCTCTGCGTAAAATGATGTCGTTTTTGGTTCTTTGCTTTGACAATGAACGAAGAATAAGACCAACTCTTGGCTTTTCAATACTTAATATCTTTGCTAGGAATTATGTCTCTATTTCCTGATTACATGACCAGAATCCGCTTTTTTCCCCTATCCTTTCTTCACTCTCTCTCGCAACCCGTTATTTTGAAAGGGAACGACAGAATAGCTGAAGTCCCAAAAGGCTGATAGCATATCACCATGTTAGCAGAGGGATCACCCATGTACTTCAATCACTCTCATAGCTACTGCCATTAAACCAGGCGTACAGAATGCCTGACTGACAGCCCTGTCTCTGAGGGAAACAAATCGGGCCGGGCCAGCCTCCCGACCCCCAATCAATACGCCAGCCCAGCTGGGACCAGTGCCACCAATCACTCTGTCTGGAGAGGGACGGAGACAGACAGGACGCCCGAGAACTTGACTCATGCTGTGTTTAGTGGTAACTGTGTTGAAAGACAACATGACTGAGAAAATGTTCAAACATCCCTCGAGGACAGGAGTGTGATGTTAAAGGCAAAAAAGTACACCGCTACAGTTCACTGAGTGATGCTCATGTACAGTGAGTTGAATTTCTCTTTGCTTTTAAAATATATCTCTATTGTACAGCCATAAACTAAAAGCCTAAGCAACAAAAAAGACATGTTCTATATTGCATGTCAGATTTTTTTTCCACTTTGAGCTTAAAAACGCAATGTTACTGTTAAAGCGCTCATCGCTCTCCCTCTGGCCTGCTACTTGTAGTGAGTGGTGATTTATAAAGCCATGGAGAGGCCGACGTCCCCCCTCCAATGCGGAGCGTCAATGCGTAATTACTTTGGAAGATGGATGGGGCCCATCCAGGCTGTCCTGGATCCTGAGTTAAATCACAGCCCCCCTTTTTTCCTCAGGGTTCATGTAAACTCACAGGAACAGCCAACATCTCAGCAATGAGCGTGGCTCTGTTTCACCCGTTGCTATTGGTTCTCGCTCATACACCTTCTCCTCGTGCGCCTTACATCCATCTAACAAGACCAGATGCCAGAGATCTGGTTCATTTCCCCTCTGAGGGCGAAAGCGAGAGGCAGAGAGAATTGAATGAAATGTGAAGTAGGTGCAGAAGATAGAGCCCGTGGAACTGATGCGTAGACATAATTTTGGACAAATTTAGCAATTCCCAGTTGACTGCGACAATCTCAGATGTGCAAAGAGTCAATTAGTGATTCTAAAGTACAGTTTCCCTTACCAAAAAGTAATCTACAGTATGTGTGTGTTTGTATTTCTGTGTGTGTGTGTGTGTGTGTGTGTGTGTGAGTGTGTCATTGAGTGGGTGAGTTTGTGTGTGTGAAGTGTGTATGCCGTAGAGTTTTTGTGACAAATGAGGACATACATTTGTATAATGACAAAGGTATGACATAGGTATTACAAGGAGAAGGTGACTTTTCAGGACATTACCCGCATGTCCCCATTTTTCAAAACGCTTATGAATCATACAGAGTGAGTTTTTTTTTTGAGAAAGTAAAATAGCAGAAAGTTTCCTGTGAGGGGTAGGTTTAGTGGTAGGGTTGGTGTAGGGCAATAGAATATACGGTCTGTACAGTATAAAAACCATTACGCCTATGGGATGTCCCCACTTTTCACAAAAACAAACCAGTGTGAGTGTGAGTGTGTGTGTGTGTGTGTGTGTGTTTGTGTGTTTTGTGTGTGTGTGTGTGGTGTGTGTGAGTGTGGTGTGTGTGTGTGTGTAACGAGTTTTGGGACAAATGAGGGCATACATTTGTATAATGACAAAGGTATGACATAGGTACTACAAGGAGAAGGTGACTTTTCAGGACATTACCCCATGTCCCCACTTTTCAAAACGCTTATAAATCACACAGAATGGAGTGTATTGAAAATCTGAAATAGCACAAAGTCTCCTGTAAGGGGAAGGTTTAGGGGTAGGGTTGGTAAAGGGCAATAGAATATACGGTCTGTACAGTATAAAAACCATTACGCCTATGGGATGTCCCCACTTTTCACAAATGTAAACCTGTGTGTGTGTGTGTGTGTATTCATAACTGTAAGATACTAAAGAGAATATTGTGCCATTGCTATAATAGCATGGTATTATTTGATTACGACATTCATATATCATGATTTTAAAACACTATTATTGTGCTGGTGTTTTTTAAGGTCAAGGACCCCAAAAATGCTGATTCTTTTACAAGGGAAACCCATTCCAAAAATTTAAAGGTAGATAAATATTTATGTATAAAACCCAAATCAAAATATAGTTCAAATACAAAAGTGCCATCTGAAATTTTGTTCTAAAATTTATATTTTTCTCAGAATCCCATGTTTATGTTCAGTTATTCAGTTATTTCACTATTCATTGGCATTGAAGTAAAATTACTGAACATACACATAGGAGACTGAAAAAAATGCTCAAATTTTCAGAAGAAAATTTCAAATGGCACTTAGAGGCTTTTGTATCTGAACTCTTCGTATGTTATGTTCGTATGTTATGTATAACTAAAATTGTAATAGACACAACTAGTAGTCGACCGATATTCGCAAAGCCGAGAATCGGCCGATATTTATTTTCAAATATCGGCATTGGCTGATACGTTTTATCTGAGGCACGCAATGCTTACATTCTCGCTCTGTTCGATGTGTCATTAAAGTCGTCTAATACAGATAGAAGGAATAATAAGAGAGAATGGTAAACAAAGGAATATAATACAAAAAGTTTTTATAACGATTGCTTTTATATTATTATTAATAGAAAGGCAAACATAATACTTTATCATTTACCATCAGCATTCAACAAATACGCATTTATATCATTTAAACAAAACTTTGAATGACTAATGAACATTTAATCTCACAAACCTTAGTCAAAAATCCAGTTGTGAGACTTAGTGTGTTGTTTATTGCATGAGCGCAGTTCTCTGTGTGACGGCGGTCAGTGCGAATGAAATGCGGAAGGGAGGAGAGTCAGCTTCCCGAAGAACGCTGTGATCGCAAACCTTTAAATCGTGATTTCAAATTATGCGGCATTTGCCCACTGCCATATTAATGTATTTTTCACTGTGTGCTGTATGTAAAATGTGTTACCTTGGCTTTATTTGAAAAAATATGATTCCAATGCACACAAACAGAGTGCCCTGTTGGTTATAGTGTTTACCTCCTTTTTAATGATATTTTTATGAAATATTTATTTATTTGTGAAAAATAATTTGTCATCTAAAGTATAAGTATATTTATTTAACACATTCATTTTTTTAATCAATTTTCAAATGAATTCAAATTTCTTAAATATTAATTAAAATTATATCGGCCATCGGCCACCCTGCTTTACAAGATATCGGCATCGGGAATCGTCTGCTCAAGCCAATATCGATCGACCACTAGATAAAACTATAAAACTTTTCACACATTCTTTTCACTAATATGTATAGTGTATAATGTATGCTTAAAACCCCAATTAAAATATATATATGTAATGTGTATATATATTTGTTACGGGGCTGACGAGACGTGAGAATCCATATGCAAAGCTTTATTTGGAGAAAACAGGGACATGGTCATAAGACAGGCAGGGTCAAACAGTGGCAAAAAGGTATATGGCGGGCAAGACACAAGAATAGTCCTAGGGCTAGCATAGGTCGATGAACGGCAAACAGAATCAAAAAGGGACAAGACTAAAGGGATAAATCCAGGAAAACAGGCAAAGATCAAAACCGGAGAAAACAGGCAGAGGCAGAGGCAGAGGCAGAGGCAGGAGGCGAACGAATGGGCTTCTGTAGGTAGCTATCAAGAGATAGGCGCTCCTAGACAATACTCGGCAGAGGGACGGGATCAGAGTGAGTGTTAAATAGTGAATGAGTGATATGAAACAGCTGTGTGCAATCAGTTCTGTGAGCAATTAGTGACCAACGTGTGAAAAATCAGTGCAATGGATGATGGGATTTGTAGTCTGGGATGATATGCAACAGTGTGAGTGCGAGAGTCGATGAAAATGGGAAGGGTGACCCCTTGATGGTAGCCCGACGGAAAATTCATGGACCGCGTTCGTGACAGAGTCACCCCCACAGGAGCGGCTCAAGACGTCAAAAACCTTTACGAAAGGAGTATGCGAGGCCGTGGACCCCAGTGGAGGGGGAACAGGGGGGGGGATGGTATGGGCCACTGGAAGTGGCGAGGACACCATCAAACCGGCACTGACGGCAGGACAGGGCCGGAGCAGAGAAAGGCGGAGCCAGCCAGCACAGGTGGCGGACTGAAGACCACCAAAGCAGAAAGACGGGACGAAGATCCCCCCGGCGGAGGCAGAAGCAGAAGAACACAAGAACCAGACAGTAACCTCACGCGGAGACAGAGAACACACACCAGACGCAGGACCAGTAGGACACCACGGCAGAGCAGAGGACACCACGAGCCAGACAAGTCAGACCACCACGCGCGGAAGCGGAGGCCCAACGAAAGCAGACAGTCGAACACCACGGGGGCAGAGGACCCACAGAGACAGCCAGCAGCAACCATGGCAGACCAGGAAGACCACCACAGCGGAGCAGGCAGCGCAGAAGACCAAAAACACGGCCCAGGCAGCGGACCAACACGGCAGAGCAGAAGGAACAGGAAACCCCCCCCGGTGAACCACACCGACCAGAAGACCATGGCGGAAACTGTAACAACGAAAGAGCAGAGACAGACAACACAGACAAAACATTGGGGTTGACAGACAAGGCTGAGAGTTCAGAGGCAGCCTCCTTGGCTGGGTCAGGACAGGACAGAAGTTCACAAATGACCTCCTTGGCAGACACAAAGCACACAAAGAATTCACAAACGGCCTCCATAGCCGTGACAGGACAGGATGAGGATTCCCCGACGGCCTCCATAGCCGTGACAGGACGAGCAGGGAGCTCGCAACCGGCCTCTATAGCCGTGAAAGGACAAGCAGGGAGTTCGCAAACGGCCACTATAGCTGTGACAGGACGAGCAGGGAACTCGCAAACGGCCTCTATAGCCGTGACAGGACAAGCAGGGAGTTCGGAAATGGCCTCTATAGCTGTGACAGGACAAGCAGGGAGTTCGCAAACGGCCACTATAGCTGTGACAGGACGAGCAGGGAACTCGCAAACGGCCTCTATAGCCGTGACAAGAAGAGCAGGGAGCTTGCAAACGGCCTCTATAGCCGTGACAGAACAGACAAAGAGTTCACTGACGACCTCCTTGGCCGGAACAGAACAGGCAGAGAGTTCATAGACGGCCTCCTTGGCCGGAACAGGACAAGCAGAGAGTTCATAGACGGCCTCCTTGGCCGGAACAGGACAGGCAGAGAGTTCATAGACGGCCTCCTTTGCCGGAACAGGACTGGCAGAAAGTGCGTTGCTGGGCGCCACAACCACGCAAGGAACTGAGGCAAGTGTCGCATCTCGGGAGGTTCTGCAGCCTGCGCCGCCACCTCTGAAGAGACTTCAGTGGACACCGTGGCCTCTAGGAGCACGGCAGTGGACACCGCTACCTCAGGAGGTTCTGCACCGTAAGCCGCCACCTCTGGAGATGTTGTAGCCGGTGCCGCTGCCTCTAGCAAATTGGCGGTGGAGTACGCGGCCCAGATACACCATAAAGCAACCCCCCATATGGGAAGTGCTGCAGACAGGGGAATGAGTTCAGGAACAGGAGGGCTAAAGTGAGTGGGTTTGGGGATACCAGCTGCGCATGCAGACACCAACGGTGGCATCCCTCAAACTGGACACAAAGACTGGGGATTACCGGACAGACCGACCCCGACAATCTGGGTGCAAAAGACAGGACGTGACATGACTCTGGATGGTCAGCTGTGATGCAACGTGATTCTGGATGATCAGCTGTGATGTGATGTGACTCTGGATGAATAGCTGAGACGTGTTGGGACTCTAGAAGGTCAGCTGTGACGTGACGTGACTCTGGACGAACAGCTGAGACGTGACGAGGCTCTGGCCATGAAAATAGCTGAGGACATGGCAGGATATAAAAGGTCAGCGGCGACGTGACGTGATCTGACGAACAGCGGAGACGTGCGAGGCTCTGGATGAAACTTGAGACATGCTGGCTCTGGCAGATCAGCCTAGGAATTGACTTGACTCCTGAAGATCCAGTGTGACTGCCTTGACTAATGATAATGACTGTAATTGCGACCATTATGATCAACTTGACTTGACTAGACTCATGACGATCAGGTGTGACTTGACTAGACTCATGAATACAGTTGTGACTGAGCTGGAACTCAGGAAGACACAACTTGACCATAGACTTGATCAGGAAGATTCAGCCGGTGACTAGGGAACCGGACTCTGATGATCCAACTGGACCTAGACTCGATCATGAAGCTCAGACTGTGACTAGACTGACAATGACGTCAACTGTGAATGAATCATGACATCAGCGGTAACTAGACCTGACTACTCGACGATCAACTGTGACTTGACTTGACTCATGACGATCAACTGTGACTGGACTAGACTTCATGACGATCAGTTGTGACTTGACTTGAATCCTGACGATCAGCTGTGACTTGATAAACTCATGAGACAACTGTGACTGACTGATCATGATAATGAATTGTAACTCGGACCGACTCATGACTATCAACTGTGGCTTGACTAGACTCAAAATTATCAGCTGTGACTTGACTAGACTCATAACAATCAGCTGTGACTTGACTAGAATCATGAAAATGAACGGACTGAAGACTCGGGAAGATTAGCTGTGACTTGACTTGACTCATGATCATAAACTGTTACTTGATTTTCCCCATGACGATGAACTGTGACTTGACCTGACTCGTGAAAATCAGCGGTGACTTGACTCGTGAAGATCAAGGGGTGACTGAAGGGGCGCTGTTGTGTCCGCACCATTTTTGTGATCAGGCTCCTCTGTCGCCGCCATTTTGTGAACGTAATCTAGTGCGTGGGCCATTACAGGAGTGAGTGTGGGGTTGCGTTCCTCCGCGATACCCACAGTGAATCGAGAGCCTACAGTCAATAATGCAAAGTCCAAAAAACCACTCGGTGATGAACGGGGACCCTCGTGAACGAGTTTATATTTTAGCGGTTGGTTAATCCCACTACAAAAAAAATCTATTAAAACACAGTCCGGTAGATCAGAGTGATAGGCTATGTCCAGATACTCTTGAATGTACGCCTTGAGCGAGCGTGTGCCCTGCTCGAGGGTTAACAACAGCCTTGCAGTGTCCATACTTGGCCAATGTCCACTTGAACAGCTGCTGGTTCCTTGTGTGGCCGAGTATTCTGTTAAGGGGCTGACGAGACGTGAGACGTGCGAATCCACTTGCAAGCTATTTATTAGGAGAAGACAGAGAAAAATAGGCATGGGTCAGATAATGGCAGACAAGTATATGGCGGGCAAGACACAAGAATAGTCCTAGGGCTAGCGTAGGTCGATGAACGGCAAACAGAATCAAAAAGGGGCAAGACTAAAGGGAGAAATCCAGGGAACCAGGCGAAGATCAGGAACCGAAAAAAAAAAAAAAGGCAAGCAAGAATAAGATAGGCTAGGAGCTGAGGGATTGTTAGTGGTAGCTATAAGAAGCTAGGCCTAAACAATACTCGGCAGAGGGAAGGGTTCAGAGTGAGTGTTAAATAGTGAGGGATTGATATGAAACAGCTGGGTGCAATCAATGTTGTGTGCAATTAGTGAACCATTTGTGTGCAATCAGTGCAATGAATGATGGTATATGTAGTCCGGGATGATATGCAACATTTTGTGTAGTGCGAGAGTCAATGTAATGGGAAGGGTGACCTCTGATGGTAGCCGACGGAAGTTCATGGACCGGATACGTAACAAACTGTGACAATTGATATGCAATGAAATAGAATAAAGGGCTATACTTTAAAGTCTCGCTTAAGATTGGAAAACACTAGCCGAATTTTGTAGTAATGCACTTTAATTGTGGGAAGTAGTGTGAAGTCCAGCCTAAAGATGTGTGAAGGATATCTGATTGTGCGAAAATTCGGCAATATGCTAGTAACTTTAGGTACACTGTAAAATATACTTGCATGTAAAGACCAATATTATTCAAAGATCATACAATCATCATCAATAGTGACATTAAAACACATAATACGTTTTAATAAGAAGAAATGTGCATTGTGCACAAGTAGAACTCCAAATAAAATGCGTTTATGTCACCAAGTCACGAGAGATCAGTACAATATGTTTATCATACTATGGATGTATATTATATATATATATATCATATTATCTATATATATAGATCCATTCAGTAATCAATAGATTAATCTCCTTACTTTCAGGGGAAAAAATAATTTAAACTGTTAGAACCATGTGGGTGTTTACAATGATCCTTCTCCAATTTTGGGGGGGGGGGGGGGGGGGGGGGGGGGGGTTCCTTCACTCTTAAAATAAAGGTGGCTTCCGAATGCCATAGACGAACCTTTTTGTCCTAACTGGTTCCATAAGACACCTTACATCTGAAGAACCGTTCTGTTTCAAAAAAAGTTCTTTGTTGGCGGACAAAAAGAAGGTTTTCAGCTTTAATAAACGACACTTTGACTCATGGTTCTTTGGAGAACAAAAAAACTGTTCTTCTATGGCATCGCTGTGTTGCAAAGCGAAACCTTTTAGAGATGCGTGACACAGCACTTTATGTTTAAGAGTTGGATCTAGTTGAAAACCCCTCTGTAAGGAGGCCCCCATCAAGTCATGTTAGTGTCCAAAAACTGATGATGCGATATAGTTTGGATTTGGGTTTGTTTAAGAATAAACCAAAACCTTTGGTGTGACAGAGCCAGTTCTACCAGCTTCGCTTTTGGAAATCATCCAAAAACACCATGTTACATTACCCTTGAAGGTAAGCAACATCACCGCCGCTAAGACGGCGCTCACATACTCTTTGTTTTTAAACTGCCCTAATACGTAGCAGACAACACATGTAGACTGAGTTCAGTGACAGGAGAGAGCCACAACAGAGGCATGCATGTGCCCACGGAGGAATTGTCTTTTTAGCCAAAGCTTGTCTTCCTGCCTCCCTTGGATGCGAGGCTCTAAAGTATAGGGCACAGTTGCTTGCTAAGCGCTGAACGGGTTTAATCCCCCCTCAGAAAGATGTGGGTGCCTCTAAACGCCAGAGCGAGTGGCTCGGGAGCGTGAATAGCACTGGCTCTCCTATCCCGTCTCACACGCAACGTTATGTGGGGGTATCAAAACGGCGCGGAGGTGGAAGACGGCGAGGGGGGCTGGCGATGAGCATGGAGCTGCTTTTTAAGCTGTGGATGTGTGTGGGGTCGTGTCGCTGGGGAATTTGGCATGACTGTACCTGCATGTAGTTGGCAGGGCCCTGACTGTACATGGGCTAGGATTTATACGATGCCAGAGAGAGAATTTATACAAGGACAGAATAAGAGGAAAAAATCGTGTTTCTTGGTGCATAGGACAGCTGGACTCTGATGAAAACCAACATCCACCAAAAAAATAAATAAAAAAATAATAATAATAATGCACTTTGCTTGAATGCCGGAATGTATAATGTAGTATAACGCTAATGCCTTATGGACCTTATTCAAGGTAGACACCATTTAAACGTATGAAAATGAAAACAGGGCTATGGAAGAATAGATATACAGTCTGTTCAGTGGGTTGTGCTGTTGTAAATCATCACAAAATGTGATTTTTTTTTTACAAGTACCAAATAACTTCGGAAAACATGAGTTATGAAAAGTGGAGACAATTACCTTAAGCCATCCTATAAATAAACAGCACTGTTCATAGCCTCGAAGTCATTCATTATGGAATGAAAACGAATTAAATGTGGCCTTTATCCTGTCTAAAGGCCTGTTCACACCAAGGATGTTCCACACCACCCACCTGGATAAAATTTAAAATAAATATATAGAAAGTGCGTACATACGCATGTATTATATATATATAATATATATATATATATATGTATACAATCTATCTGTAATATTAGATAAGCGGGAGAGGTTACAAGTGTTCCCAACATTAATTTTATTATAGCACTAGCTTTACTTGGTGATCATGTATGTGTTATTATCAGACGTGTGGGTAGGAATTGTAAAGTACGTGTTCATTTACCTTTCACTTTTTAAAACTCAACAGTGTTTTTGACCCTCAAACGGATGCGCTATAGCTACAGTATATATCATGTGTGGGGCCTGTTGTGGGTGTTGTTATATGCACAATGTTAAATACAAAAAAAACCAGCCAATATTACAAAATATAAGGACGTGCTGTCACACCAAGGCTCCTGTTCGGAAACCTGGCACGTTTTCCCCCCTTAGACTCGGTTCGTTTCGGCTATGTGGAGACACGGTAATGTCACGCGCGATCCATGCCAAAACAATCGGTCTGAGATCGCCTGAACGAGGTGGTCTCGGCTCAATTGAAAAAGAACTCTGGAGGGGTTTGGTTGTAGTGAGAAAGCAGTCCGATCTAACGGACCAACGAACCAGGTTATATCACAATTTATGATGGGTAATTACTTAAGTTCCGTGAAAAGAATTAGCTTTGTTGTTTGCTAATACTTCAAAATGAACCTGAATGTCTGTGGGTGAGCACATCTTCGACATTCAAAATAAAAAAGCTCACTTTTTAATTTTATAATGCCGTCTTATTGCTCTTCTTCCTAGTAGGTCCATTTTAAAAATGTTTTCCCAATGAATTATGGACTACGCTCAAAATGATAACTTAATATAAAGGACAGCTTACAAAAAAAAAAAGTGGTTGTCATCCATACGCAGCATGGAGAGCTGTGAAGGGAGCAAGAGGTAGGGAGTATCACGGAAAATAAACCGTGGAATCTTTGACCAATGAGACAACAGTTTACTTGTGCGTGACTTGTATTAACAAATTTGGTCAGTTTAGAAACTTTGCCATGAGAAAGCGAACTGCACCAAGAATAAAAAGCAACATTGTAATAATTTTAATCCCTGTTTCGGAACAAAGCAATCGATCTACAGGTGTGAAAGCACCCTAACATTAAAACGTGTATAAACCACAAATTTTTCTAAAGAAACATTGTCCCACAGCGACACTAGTAGGTAAAGTTACATTGGGAGTCCGCGTCTCTCTCGCCTCCCCTGAGTCCATTGAGTTTTAACTGAGAATGAATGGGGGAAAGTCAAGTGAGAGGAGGCAATGCCTCCATCACAATATGATTTGATATGACTGGTTATGATCGGGATGGTTCAGTGTTAAAAACCGCCTAAAGCATTCACGAATCAGTCTGAATGAACAATACAATGCCGTTAATGAGAAGACTAATAAAAAAGTAAGTTAACTACTCACACACTTAGATATATCCACATTGTTACGTCAAGATCAGATTAGAAATGGTCTTAAAAAAACATGATCTGTGAGAGTTTTTAGTGAGTAATCAGCTTGGTGACATTTTAAAAGTTATAGCTTTAAATAAAAGTAGAGATTCTGATGTCTGAATGATTCGAAAACATAGGTAAAAAGTGAATATTACAAAAGAAACAGGAGCCCGACATTCAGTGGGTACGGGAAAGATCAGACCACCTGTAATTTTTCCTCTTTGTTATTGACAGCCATTTGCTAAACACATTTCAAGTTACCCATTTTTTTTCATCAGTTAATGTACACACAGCACCCCATCCTGAGCAGGAAAAACACACCCCGAAAGTGTTGACCACTTTTGAGATTTATTAAAAAAGAAAAAACTGGAAATATCACGGTACTAAGTATCAACTTTGCTGTGACACTATATAGTTAGAATCAGGTGCTGTCCATTTCGTCGGATCACCTTGAGATGTTAACCTTCCCTTTGAGTCCAGCTGTGTTGATATATGATTGGAATTGATTAGGAAAAGCCCACACCACCTGTCTATATAAGACTTCCAGGCTCACCAGTGCATGTCAGAGCAAACATTACCGGAGAATCATGCGGTACAAACGGAAACGGCTGAAGCGGGAACTCAGAGACAGAGAGAGATTGTGCAAGGCACAGATACTCGGCCAAGGGTCACGACACAACAACTTTCTGCCGCACCCTTAAGGTTCTAAGAGCCCAGTGGGCACGTCAGGGTGAGGATAGATCGAGAACTTGAGTGCGGCGGAGCTGACCGAGAAAACGACACTTCCTCGAGTAGGCGTGCCCGGCCATCAGACCCTGAACTATCGGGGGAGAAGACAGAGTATTGGTGAGAGAGGTAAAGAAGAACCCCAAAGATCACTGTGGCTGAGCTCCATTGATGCAGTCGGGAGATGGGAGAAAGTGTAAGAAAGTCAACCATCACTGCAGACCTCCACCAGTCGGGGCTTTATGGCAAAGTGGCCCAACGGAAGCCTCTCCTCAGTGCAAGACAAATGAAAGCCCGCATGGAGTTTGCTAAACAAACACCTGAAGGACTCCAAGATGGTGAGAAATGAGATTTTCTGGTCTGATGAGACCAAGATAGAACTTTTTGCCTTAATTCTAAGCGGACCTTGGTGTGGGAGGAGGGGCAAAAAGTGAGACAAACCAGCACTGCTCATCGAAAAGCTGTCACACGACATACAAGTCCACCAACCAAGGATAGCATGGGTGGGTGGCAGTAAGAGCGAGTCTAGGACGTGATTAAGTGGGGTGTTTTACAGCAGCTCAGGGGAGGACAGGGTGGAGACTGGTTGCATCGAGAGGAAAAGCCCATGCAAGAGTGCGGCCAAAGTAAGGGAGATCCGCGGACCGAAAACATTTCTCCAGGCAGGGGATAAGGGACTCAGACTGTGCAGAAAGTTTACCTTCCAACAGGACAATGACCCTAAGCACACAGCTAAAATAACAAAGGAGTGGTTTCATAACAACTCTGTGACTGTTCTTGAATGTCCCAGCCAGAGCCCTGACTTAATTGAGCATCTCTGGAGAGACCTAAGAATGGTTGTCCACCAACGTTTACCATCTAACCTGATAGAACTGGAGAGGATCTGCAAGGAGGAATGGGAGAGGATCCCCAAATCCAGGTGTGAAAAAACTTCTTTCCCAAAAAGACTCATGGCTGTATTAGATCAAAAGGGTGCGTCTAATAAATACTGAGCAAAGGGTCTGAATACTTAGGACTATGTTATATTTCAGTTTTTCTTTTTTAAAAATCTGCAAAAATGTCAACATTCTGTGTTTTTCTGTCAATATGGGGTGCGGTGTGTACATTAATGAGGAAAAAAAAGTACTTAAATGATTTTAGCAAATGGCGTTGGCCACATGAACCAAAGAGCTGTGAAAAATAAGGGGGTCTGGAAGATTTCCGTACCCACTGTACGGTTCAGAAGTAAAGTATGTGGTTTTAAATGTACTGCATTGAGTGATTAATTGAAATAAAGGTAAAATGCCCCTAAAAAAACACAAATTGATTAAATTAATTTGGCCTTTAATAAAACTAGATTTGATTACATTGTTAAAGTAAATATAGATAATACGGAGAGATATATTTTTTTCTTTTGGATGCATAAGTGAAAGGAAGTTTATTTAACCAAGAAACTGTGACTGGGGCATGAAGGTATTTTGTTTAATTTTGACATTTGCAGTTTTATTTTATTATTGAATTGTATTTAAGTGTGACAATTTAGCTGAAAACATTCATGTACAGTACAGTACCACGAAAGCAAATGCTGCTTCGGGGAGTGAGTGCGACATCTATTCTCTCTCTCTCTTACACACACACAAATGCTCACACACAACGAAACAGAACAGTTTATCCTCATGTGGTGTAAAAAGGTGGGATTGAAACAAATTGGTGTAAAAGGACTTAATAAACTAAAAGGCAGTGCTGTGAATAAGCCATGAGTCATGGCAGTCAGCTGTAGGGTAGGCGTTACAGACCAGACTGACTAATGGAAAATATACAGTTTATTAACTGAACTGTCCTCACTGAACTCTTTTAGCACATTAGGTAAAATTTAAAGGTGAAATTAAATTAGGAAATTAACAAACGTATTAGTGGAAACGTACACGTAATCAGCTTTATATTTATCGGTGTGTTTTCCTCTAAAATGATGCTGGTGTCCATGGTGATGTATTGATTGTCTGACCAAACAGAGGTTGAGATGTGTGTGTTTTTTTATCTTTTTGTTTTTCACACCTATCTGTCTTCCCGCTGGGTCGTGTCCTGAGTCTCCTTCAGTCATTCATCAATAGCTTCTCCTCCTGCTTTGTTAAAGCCTTCTTTAATGACTTTTATTTGATTATTCATGAGTTTGTTTAGTTGATTGTTTTTTATCATGCTGTGACCTGGGGGGTGCATTTTGGGAAATAAAACCAAAGTGTGCACACAGACTTTGCGTAGAATAAAATACCAGCATACTGTTTATTGCACAATATACTCTAAATATTATATTTAGAGTATTGATATTATTATATATACTGCTTACATACACATGATAAACATTTTTATTAATTAAATAGTGTAATAGCTCTCTCAGATTATACATATGAAATTATGTTTATATCTGAGTTGGTTATTGCACTATTTTGGTGGTATATTTGGGGTTTATACATACATACAGAAATAATGTAATAACTCCCTACCTCTAGATTTATCTAGAGCCTACTAAATTTATATTTATTTAGCATATACGTGTATGGGCAGTACCTGGGGGGGGGGGGGGCCAAGATGCTGGTTTTTGTGCTAGCATTCTATCTATCATCTATCGATCGATATCGTCTGATAGAAGATAGATATATTCAAGCATACACGCACACACAAAGACACACACACACACACACACAGAGATATATATATATAAATATAGATTGATATATATATATCATATATATATATATATATATATATGGGCTTCATATATACAGTATATTATTCATTAAAAATATATACTGGTTAAATCTAAGAATATTACATATAAAAATCGAAATAAATACTAATTACTGTTAATATTATTTCTGATTGCATTAGGACAGGAAATCAAAGGTCAGTTGGAGCGCATGCATGTGGATACGTGGCTCCGGCTTATTAGTAGATGCTTGCACTTTTTGGGAAATGTAGTAGGTCATTCATGATTTCAGAAATTTGCTTACTGCAGAAATTGTATGAGCAGTATGTTAGAATGCAGTTTCAAACACAGCCTGATCCATCTTCGTTCATCTTCTTTGTGACCAGAAACTTGCTCTCTTGTTATTTGGGGTGTAGGGAAACAGTTTTGTGTTATCACAGTTAAGCTGGACTCAGCTAGACCCCTATGAATAGCTCTGTCTCGCACACACAAAAATGCTCGCACATATTTTTAGCAGGCTGAACAGAGGGAATTGTGGGATAAGGCTCTGAACTCACAGATGATGACAGTGCAATGTCTCAGAGTAATTATGGGGTCACCCTGAAATTAACACAGAAACATGAACTCCCATTCTAAAATGATTGTTCTCACGGACAGCTTAACCTCAAGCTCCAATGGCGCTGTCAAGAACAGATCAGCTAAGAATAGATTTAGCAAATCATTCCAGACTTCCCTCAGTCAGGGTATTACAGTTTGGAGTGGATTAACTAGGAATAGATTAATAAAGAATATCATTAAAAAAGTCGAATTACCCCATACTAGATATTACTGTAAGGCAGCGTTCGGGAAGCTACTTTGAAACTAGCTTGCCATGCTGCATGCTGCTCATCATTTAAAGGAACTAAACTGCCTTTTGCAGAGGTTAATAAACAGCAGCTAGCTATCTTTTTAAACATAATTTATCATTTCTAACTTAATCAGAGTCATATTTTGGCACACACAATGTGAGGGGTTTTGAATAAATAAATAAATATTATAATTGAGTTTGAAAACCTATGAATTTGCAGCTTTACAAGATGCGCAGAACAATTGACTCAAATCAATGACTTTTAATCTGTTTTAGGCTGCTTTTTCATCTTTCCAATATCGTCCAATATGGGAGACAACATTTATGAGGGCACGTTTGTTTATTGCTTCAGCTCACTTGGAAGTAAAGCTGCATGCACAATACAATGTGAAGTTAAAAATAGTAGACATTTAAAAGGTAGCACATATGCTATCGGTCAAAAGAGGCCAAATAGACTACAATATGAATGATTTTATTTCAGAAACATTTAAAACTTAATTATTCCAAACTTTTGACTGGTAGTGTAGTTGTGCTACACAGCAACAATCTCCATGTGCTGAATCTCAGTGTTAAAGACTTTAGAGTAAGTGTTAAGTGTGGTGTTAATTTAGGGGATTACTAGTGCTGGGCGGTATGACCAAAAATTTATATCACGGTATTTTTCAAAATTATACCGGTTTCACGGTACAAGACGGTTTTTTTTTTTTCATGCATGACCGGGTGTTAACCATATTTTCTACTGATTGAGAGAGGAAATACTGCAGTATATTGACTAGAATGCCCTATTTTACGTCATGATGATAATATGTCAAAAAAAAAAAATACCTCACCCCTAACTATTGACTAAACACTACCCCTTTTAAAAATACATGTTACCATGAGTCCACTCTCTTTATTAATTGTGGCCATCGTCTGATAAATCAACAATGCACACACAATGCGGTTGTTTTGGCTATATTACTTTTTTGTCTCATGCAGCGCACT
The DNA here is from genome assembly GCA_018155175.1 of Sinocyclocheilus anophthalmus. NCBI lineage: Eukaryota > Metazoa > Chordata > Actinopteri > Cypriniformes > Cyprinidae > Sinocyclocheilus > Sinocyclocheilus anophthalmus. The sequence continues at coordinate 48,243 of JADLZN010004632.1, forward strand.
GCCTGCGTCTGAGTGACTAAAAAAAACAACAAACAAAAAAGTGCATGTGATATTAACAGACGAACTACGCTCATATTTATAATTCCAAACAATCAGTAAGCGACAGGTGCTAGGAAACGCTGTTTTGTACTCATTTATTGACGAGTCTGAATGCGCTGCTTCTCTGCCGCTCATTGCACAGAACAGATGCCGAGAGAGGTTACACTTCTCCGGGAAAGTCAGACCTCGCGTTCGCGGGACAGCACTGGTGAAATCTTCCAACTGAACCATAGCTAAGGTTTATCCAAAAAAGTTGCTAGGTTTGTCAGTATGAATATTATATGGAAAAAAGCCTCTAAAAGGGTCTGAAAGTTGCTAAATCTAGTGCTAAAGTCGCGCTTGTGTGTGTGAGATGCGGGAGCTGATGGCAGGGGGGCGGTGGATATTTGTGGCGGTCAATGTGGATATTGTGGATGAGTTCTTCTGTGTCATCACGTTCTATTAGTTCTACAGCTTCAGTTTCAGAACTTTCACGCTTAGTAACACATACAGCAGTTCCCTCACCACAGTGCAACACCCCTTTCGAACAGTGTAGCGTTCCGAACGTTGTTTAAGTGACATATACCGGTATTGCGGTATTTTCAAAATTCATATCATAACAAAAATAAAAACCAGTATTCGGTATGAACCGGTATACCGCCCAGCACTAGGATTAACACAAGCTAGTGTAAACAGCACCCTCTGGCCGGTGTAAATACAGAGAGTAACCCTTATTAACACTGTTGAGTGTTATTACTCACATCCGGGACATTTGCAAGTAGCTTATCAAAGTCTCCACCAGGGGTGATTCTAGACTTTTATGAGTACTTGGGCAGAGGCCACCATCAAAAAATGTGTTCGTATTTTAATACTCTTTTTTTAAATACTGTTTTGGAAGTAAATGGATATAAATTGTCTTTATCTGCAGCATGGAGTCATTCTCAAGCTGCACCTGCAATAAAGAGCTTCTTCGTTGTTGCCAGCTGATAGAAAACACGCAACTTGATTGATGAAATGTTATCAGAGAAAACTACGGTGGCCCAGTACTGCACAACACAACGAAATCTCCACAACACAATGAAATTAGCACAACACAATGGAAACAAGCCACAACACATTGGAAACGAGCCGTAACATGCAAACAAGCAACAACACAACGAAAAAAAAGAGAAAAAGAAAGGAAATATTGTGTCCGATCCAATCTTATAATTAAAGGAAGAGAGTTCCCCTCCTTTTAAGGAGCACGGACTATCATGGGCGATTTAAAGTTTACTTCAGGATGTCAGAAGCTAGGTTTGATGCTTTGCTAGCGATATTAGAGCCACATATTAAAAAGAAGACTACCAATCTCTGTGAACTCAGTGTGCAAGGATCTTTACGGTGCATTGTGCTGCGAGACGGAAGTGGATGAACTTGACAATCGCAGTTCTGGATTTTGGCATTCGCTTGTACTGTGGCTTTGAATTGTCAAAACACCTCTCAAAATGCTTACTACAGATGCGAAATGCAGAAAATCCGAACCCGATCCAAATTTTTTATAATGGACGAAAGTCAGAGGCAGTGTGACGGGATTGACATCAACGTGATGTCGTATTTTTTTTTAACTTGCAAACATTTTGGAACGGAAATTTAGACTCATGTGCAATGGCCTTATACTAGTGGTAATGGACTAATCAAAATCTAACTTTTCACAATTTACCATCACACCACACCATAAACTACATACCCTTTTTTAATGGACTATTGAACTTAGACATATTATACACTTGAATTTAATTTCACAATGCTGTTGCCCCGGCCATTATCGATGCGTTTAAAGCTAAACATTGTTCTAACAATAATACCAATTTAAACAGTTTAACGCTTTTTTTTTATTACGCTTGAAATTTGCATCGCCAATACAGAATGACTTTGCTGATGTAGAAAATAATAAATAATTGGTCTACAAAAATGTCCAAATTGGATTTCGTTAACTACTACCTCTGTATAAAGTGCTTAGTTTTTAACATCCCTTACCAAAAAGTAGTATACTTTAAGTTTATTTTATTAAGTATACTTAATTAAGTTCAAGTATATTTTTAAGTATAGGCTACTTTATGTTTTAAGTATGCAAATATCAGTGTACTAGTAGTATACTTGTAAGTGTACTAGTTCAATACTCCTTGGGACTAAATTGGACCACTTTCTAGTATATAAAAGTATACTACTAGTTTTGTATACTGCAAGTATACTCGTAAGTTTTCTTTATGTGAACTTTACATCATACTTTAAGTATATTACTATGTCACTATTTAGGTATTAATTTGTATATATTTTGTTATAAGAATATCTGAACATACAAAACATCAAAAGAAAGAACAGGGTATCTGCATGCAAACAAAAACTTTTTATTCTAGCGTCATGCATTCTTTTTTATAAACACTTGAGTGTGTGTAAGTTTCATAAATAAACAACATTTTGAACAAAAAGCTGAAAAAAGACTATGAATTGGATTCAGAATGATAATCAAAACGTAGATGTCGATCAACACCCCAAAGCTTGACAATCATCATTACCTCGTCATTGGTCGACATTTTATTCCATAACTCCAGTTTTGGGGGGGGGGGGGGGGGAGGGTCTTTGTTTTTTGTCTGAGATCCTTTGATTACATGTGGACGCACTGTTGTTTCGGTTTCTTCTTCGTTTGTGTTTTGGAAATTCTGTACAGTAACATGTGTAATAGCGCCCCATACAGTATAACAATGAAAACACGGATTCTATGAGCACAAGTATAGCTCAAATATATTTAAACTTTTTGTAAGTATAAGTCAGGTATAATTAAATGTCATTTTAAGTATATTTCTGAGAAGTACATAAAAAGTAGACTGAAAGTATACTTTTCTATTTTTTAGTTTAAAAGAAGTATACTAATAGCACACTTGAATAAACTTCTTTTTCGTAAGGGGTCCTCTATAGTGGCCAAGAAAGGGAGCGGGAGATTCTGTTGTGTTGTGTCTTTTCAGTCATGTTGTGCTCATTTCATTGTATTGCGGCTTTTTTCCATTGCGTTGTGCCAATTTTTTGTTGTTGTGGTGATTTCGTTGTGTTATGCACTACTGGGCCACCATAGAAAGCTATTCTCAGGTCGGTTTATATGAATCCCATTGACCCATGAGAATTTATTAGTAATGTTGTACTGGGGTACAGCGGGATTTCACTGAGGCTCAGTAAAAAGGGTCTAGTGACCCTGTTCTCCACAAAATCAAAACGGACCCTTTTTACTTTGTTAGCGCACATTACTGTGATGAACAATTTGGGCAGAACATCTTTAAAGGGGTCATATGATGCGATTTCAAGTTTTCCTTTCTCTTTGGAGTGTTACAAGCTGTTCGTGAATAGATAGGATCCCTAAAGCTGCAAAGATTGAAGTCTCAAACCCAAAGAGATATTCGTTATAAAAGTTAAGACTCGTCCACGCCCTCCTAAAACGACTCGTTCAAACACGCCCCCACATGTCTACGTCACTGTGTGGGAAGATTTGCATAACACCGCCCAAATGTATACGCAAAGAAAGAAGGCATAACTTTGATTCTCGCTGTAGTATTGTTGCCGCCGCCATGTCGTGGAGACGCTGTGTGTTTCGTTGTGGAAGCGAAACTACTTTGTTTGGTCTTCCAAAAGAGGACACAACTAGAAATCAGTGGTTAAGTTGTATTTACAACACTTTTCCAGAACAGTTCAACCCAAATATTCAGATGTGTGCAACATATTTTACGGAGGATGAGGACTGTTTCCTGGGAGAGTAGCCTACAATGCCAGTGTTCCGGTGAATTCAGTTCCCCTGTTTCCCCTTCGGCGCTCATGCTGACCCTATAGTCTGATGCTGACAACTAATGCTGACTCACAGCCTGTAAGTACGTTTTCATATTTAAAGGATTTACCACTGACGATTCAAACACGAGTTTTGAGCAGTGTAGAGTAGCGCATGTTGTTTGTCATTTCTCCGATCACAAAAACGCAGACATGGTTTTATGTTTACACAGAGCAATACGCAACGCAACGCGTAAAAAAACAGTATAAGTAATTATAATCAGTAAATATGTCCCCACTGGATGGATGTTATTCAACAGTCATGCTCTTTAAATGGGTGTTTGTTGGTTTGATTGTGGTTTTGTCGGGGCTCGTCACGCCGGGACACGCCATCTCAGTATGGTAAGGGGCGTAACATTTCCGTCACACGCTTGAGGAATTCGGCCAATCACAACGCACTAGATAGCTGGCCAATCAGAGCACACCTAGCTTTTCAGACCGATGAGCTTTGTAAAAATCTATGCGTTTTAGAAAGGCGGGGCATAGAGGAGAAACAATAATGTACAGTATGTATAGAAAAATTGTTTTTTGAACCTCAAACCGCATAAACACATTTCATTACACAAAATAATGTTCTTTTTTAGCAACGTCATATGACCCCTTTAACCACTTACCAACATCGTCAGTCTGCTGTGAGATACAGATTGTGAGGAGGTGCTCTAAAACAAAGCCTCACCCCCCGTTTTTTCTCATTCAAAGTTCCATTTCACTTAGAAATATGTCACAATGCTAGATTACAGTCAGTCACAATATCTGTTTCAAGCTAATTTTACAGTACGGCCACATTAGCAACATTTTGACCACAGAAGTTACTTTCAGACCAAGAAGCTTTCTGTTGGTCAATGCAGATTAAAATTAAGACCTGCAAAACTAATGTGAACCTGTGGCGAAATCTATGTGAGGAAATCTTTCACCCTTCCGTAAAATTCCTGACTGTGTGGAATTTTGTTGAAATGACTGGATTTCACTCACGAACATTTGCCGAACGGCAGTAAATCTGACCACACTTTTTTGTCATTTTGTTGACAGCTGAGCTACTACTACTAAATACTTTTAAGGCTAATTCAGACTGCACCAACATTGGCGTTGGTTTGTGATTATTTTTGCGATTAAACATGTTCAGTTGCCGTTTGTCGGGTCATGATCTGAAAAGTGACGTACTGTCATTTGGTGATTTGTCGGCGTCTGTCGGTGCAATGTGAAGTAACCTTTAGTTAGCGACTCGCCAACATTGCTGTTAGCAGTGTCATTTGTATGTACATTCGGTTTACTTGAGAATTGTGCTGGATTATGTTTGGACATATGATGCTTTTTCCGAACACTGAGTTATTTTTCCCATGTTGACATGACAGCTAACGTTGCACAAATAATCCCATGTGTCTTCTGGTGTGTTCTACTGTATGCTTAGTTAACTGCCGACATACCCTGGTGAACCGGCTGAGTCTGACAGCCTGGCCAGAAGTCATGTCTACAGCGTCAGTGGCGGGACGTCAGGGTCTCGTGGTGGCCCATTTGTTCAAATGCCACTGCTCCGATGTGCCTTTTCACACTTGACTCTGACCATTCGTCCGGCTGAACGCACCCCTGCGTCTGTCCAGAGGGCCGTTACTCCATCAAACAACCCTCCTCTCTGCTGTGACAGCAGGACAGAAGGTGCTGTGGGCACTCGTTGCTGACACAAAGTTAGACAAGGCTGTGGGCACCGTGTGCACAGATGGACCTGGCCCAGCTCAGCGCCGTTCATGCCGAGATTCCCAGCACAGATGAATTAATGCCAGATATCACGTTCATGCGAGAGGAATGGCTCATTATTAAAAAATGCTCCGGAACAATCCATATGTGTTTGAGATCGCATGTGTGGTCATTACTGCGCTTAAGGGCTTTTAGACCCCCCGCTCCGCCAGACAGGAGCCAGGCTGTGTTATTGGCTACTAATGTACAGGCCATGAGAGCTTCATGTCTTTATTAGAGACTTCATCTCAGTCCTTTAGTACTCTAGCTCAAGGCTTCTCATTATTCACTTTGAATGACTTTGACGTTTACCTCAGTGTCCGAGGTGGGTGATATATTCGGGGCACAAAATAGGCTCTACCGGTAGTGACGACCCTAGTAAAAAAGTAATATATTTAAAATATATTTATTTCATACTAAAAGGAGTTCAAATCTATTAACGTATTTACTGACATATCACTTGAGACTTACTGATAGAAAAGTTTGAATTAAACTTAAAATGTGCACAATGCACATTTCTTAAAGGGATATTTCACCAAGAAATTAAACCCTATTCACTCTCATGTCGTTCCAAACCCATAAGACCTTCGTTCATCTTCGGAACACAAATATTTTTTATAAAATCTGAGAGATTTCTGACCCTGCATAGACAGCAATGCAACTGACATGTTCAAGGCCCAGAAAGGTAGTAAGGACATCGTTAAAATAGTCCATGTGACATCAGTGGCTCAACCATAATATTATGAAGCTACGAGAGTACATTTTGTGCGCAAGGAAAACAAAAATAATGATTTTATTCAACAATATTTTCTCTTCCGTGTCAGTCTTCGACATGCGTTCACAAGAGTAGTGCCACTTTAAATCAATCAAGTATACTTCAGCATTTCTTTAGTTAGACTTCAGCACTACTTGTGCATTGAAATGCAGTAAGTACAAAATTAGTTTTGTAGTTCAATTTAGTACAATTCAGCACTTTAAAATTACAATTGCAGGGTATTTTTTATTAAGTACATAAGTATGTAAATGTATTTGTTGTATACTTAGCATGAAATAAATTTATTTCAAATTAATTTTAGTACAGTATATTTATTTTTCACTAGGGGATAACTGTGAAATTAAGTGTTAATCATATTAATACTACATAATATAGTAAATAACACAGCAATGGTTGACAATCCAACATAGTATGTTTTTTTAATTAGACATTTTTCTTAGAAGCCCCAGTCTGCGAGAAGTTCTGTTTGTGTGCTTTTTTACAGTTACACTAATTTTTTATGTGATTTATTGGCCCAAAAAGAGAAAAAGCTAAATTAACGAAGTTAAAAATGAATTTAACAGATAACATTTTTCTTCCAAATTCCTGCAAACAATAATAATATTGTTATCATGAATCCTTTTCTTTTTGTATTGAAATTATATTATCATGACAGCTTTTGTTAGTAACATAAGTCAACATTTGATAACAATCTGTTGAGAATCAAAGTTGACATGAAAATGAAGTTGATGTTTTAGTCATTTTTATGTTTTCATTGTTTTCATTTTTGTAATTATTATGCATGCAGCTATAATTCTGAGATTATATTAACTATGTTTACTTAGTTTGCGGTCACACATTTCAGGACCATTTAAAATTAACTATTGAAGAAAAAATATTGATATTGATGACACTTTATGAGTCAACTACCTGCAATTTATTCAAAGAAATGGAGACAAACAGAACTATTCCTTTTTTTTTTTTTTTTTAGCTACATGTAAACTGCAACTTGGAGAGTTCTAGGAATGCCTTGACTGCTGACTCAAATTAAAAGAATAATTTCTTTCAACCATTTCATGGAAATAAACCGGACTTCACAACGATACCCTGCTTTCTGTTCTAATAAGCGACCCTGAACTGAACAATACTTAGTAATTCCCATTCACTTGTTTAGTTTATGATGAATGTGTTTGATGAGATGTGCTGCCTGATTGATTTGTGTCATAATCGCAAATGGAGCCTTGCACTATTAAGAAATCTACATGTAGCTAAAAAAGCACTTTCCATATTCACTCCATGTCACTAATTGGCACTTGACTGTCCCCCTGCAGTTGTCAGAATCGTGCTGTTCCCTCCAGGGTATTGTTTGGTTTGGGGCGGTGCCAGATCCTCGGCAGGAGATTGTAGATGGATGTTGAGCAGCGGCTGATGGCTCAGGGCAGGCGGTCACACCTGGAGGTGATAGTAACGACTTTAGACTGATGGAGAAGGTTAGAGCCGTTACAGGATCATGTAGTGAAGCGGTGCTAAATTGTGAAGACTGAGACAGCGGTTGTTATCCGAGGTTGTTTGTGGATGATAGAGGTCGGACCTAGCTTGGATTTTACAGCTGGTAAATGGATAATGTTTAGAAAAAGGATTGAAAATATAAAAGGCTCTTGTAAATGTTGTTGATTATATTATAGAGAGCACATCATATAAATAGTTTTTGACATTTTATGAAGAAATCATGAGTGGTACCTGGTCGAGGTAAAGTGATCAAATGTATTTATTTATTTATTTTTTTAATGTTGAATGCTGAAGTTATGTCTATTTGTTATTGAGTATCTGTTGACACAGTAATAATATATTCGAGATAGAGTAAACATTTATTTATTTATGTATTTATTTAATTATTTAATTAAAAGGTAGGCCTTCAGAATATGGCCAAAAGACCCCAAATGGCATATTGTTGCTGGTGACTTTATTATTTAATTTATTATATTAATTATTTTACTTAATGTACATTTTAATAATAACATGGAAGTATTATTAATTACATCAAAATACTGTAAAAAGCACCTTTCAAACAAGTTTTATTTTTTTTTTTATTCACCATAAACTATAGGCCAATTGAGTGCAATCATTCAACCTGAATTCTAGTGGTGTGCAATATGCCGATTTTTGATCGTGGACGATAAAAAAAAAAGTCTCCACGATCTGCTTTTGAAGAAATATTGTAGTATCGTGCTACAGCGCACATTCTGTCAGCTGCAGTTCTGACACCTCAGTCTCAATGCTGTACAACGCCACATACATTCACATCAGTGTTAACTCAGCGGTAGAGTTACTCTCACAGGACTGCACTTATTTGCAGTCACAAAAGTACATTATTTGCATGTGCTTTAAATGTTTCATTCGCAGCGATGAGTAGGCCGTCCTGTGCTTGTCTGTGCCGCGTCACCAAAGCACGCGACACTAAAAGCCTGTCAAAATTGGGGTTAGATCTCTGCCACAATTCTGTGCGCAAAAGATCATATTTTGAGGCGCAAAAGTGCATTTTGCACGCGCGCGAACTGAGTTTTTTGGAGAAAATGTTCGTCTCGCAAAGAAAAAAGTATTTCGAGCGCACTAAAATCAATTTTGCATTTAAAATAAGTTTTTGGATGTGTGCAGACCTTCTCTTTTGCGCGTGCAACGTTTCACTAGCTTGCTCCCTTGATGCCCGCCCTCAGTGCTCTCTAAATGCTGACGGCTGGCTTGCTCAACACAACCCAGCATTACAAAACGCCATAATTCCAGCTAATCAGAGACTAGGCTGCTAAATTCTGATTGGGGGGGCTTTTGGGGGGACCCTTGAAAACCCAATCAAAAATTCCCTGCATTACTGATGACGCAGAAGAAGAGGGAAAATACAGTTATGCATAATATTAGGCAAGTGATATTCTGATTATATTTTTTTCCAAGCACATTTTACCAATTCCAAACAACATCAATCATAATAACTACTATTAATCTTGTATTTAATCACTTATAACCGATATATAATTGTTCATGAAGGCTGGAAGTGACAAACACCATATATTCAGGTGTGCATAATTATTAAACAGGTTATCTTCTACAGATACAATCTCGAGATGGACTAAAAATTAACTCCCAAAACTTACTGCCAGATACAAGTGGTACAAGAGGATGTGGTGTTGGTCCTTCAAGAGTCACTCTCAACTTATCTGTCTAGAAAGCCTTATTTAAAAAAAAAAAAAAACAGTCTTCAGTGGATTTTACTACACTCAGTCTGGATATTAAGTAGGGGTAATTTTTTTGGATTCTATACTTAACCTAAGTCTCTGAGAACCTGACACCTTGTACTTCTGGAGACTCCAGGTAGGTTGCAGTTCTGGAAAATGGTGGCGCTGGAGACTAAATGGTTCCTGGTGATTTCAAACCTAATTCTTCACCTTAATTCCTAATTCTTTTGCAGTTAACATGCATCTTTTCTTCTCCACATGTTTTTGACTGACCCTGCTGACCCACTGAGCATTTTGCTGTCCAATGGTTATGCATTAACTTTGCAATTTCTAGCATTGTATTAGTTTTGAATATTTCTCATGGGCATTTAATAATTTTTGACTTTCAGTCTGAGTTAAATCTCTTTTTTGGCTAATTTTATCTGTAAAAGAAAATCTGCTAAATAATTATGCACACCTGAATATAAGACATTTTTAACTTCCAGCCTTCATGAATAATTATATATCAATTATAAATGACTAAATACAAGATTAATAGTAGTTATTAATATTGATGTCGTTTGGAATTGGAAAAATGTGCTTGGAAAAAAATATGATCAGAATATCAACTTGCATAATAATTATGCATGCACTATATTTTTCCTCTTCTGCTGTCGTGGTAATGCAAGGAATGTTGTGATTGGTTGTCAAGGCAGCCAATCAAAATTTAGCAGCCTCGTCTCTGATTGTCCGGAATTATGGTAACCCAGTATCGTAATACTGGGTTGTGTTGAGCAAGTGAGCCATTGGCATTTAGAGAGCACTGAGGGCGGGCATCAAGGGAGCAAGCTAGTGAAACGTTGCACGCACAAAAGAGAAGGTCTGCACAAATCCAAAAACTTATTTTAAATGCAAAATTTATTTCTGTGTGCTCACAATACTTTCTTCTTTGCGAGACAAACATTTTATCCACAAAATTCAGTTTGCGCACGTGCAAAACGCACTTTTGCGCTCTCAAAATATGATCTTCCTTGCGCATAATTGTGGCAGAGATATAATACCATAGTCAAACAGCACTTGATTACTGAACTAAGTTATCTTTTGCGCCAATACTGTCAAAACACACAAGGTTTACATATAGACTACATATAGTTGGTTATGTCTAAAATGAAAGTAAACAGTTGAGAGAAATGGATGCATGCTTGTATATTAGATGTGTGCAGCTCTTAAAGGGACAGTACTAAACATGCAGCTGACTGTCATTAAAGGCATAGTTCACCCTAAAATGTAATTTCTGTCATTATTTACTCACTGTCACGTTGTTCCAGACCTGTATTAATTTCTTTCTTGTGCTTAACACAAGAGAAGATATTTTGAAAAATGTGGGTAACCAAACAGTTGCTGGTCAACATTGAATTTGATAGTAGGAAAAAAATACTATGAAAGACACTGTGAACAAGCAACTGTTTGGTTTTCCACGTTCTTTAAAAAAGCATTTATGTTCAGCAGAAAAAAAGAAACTCATTCGTTTGAGTGGGTAAATGGTGGTATAAAAATAAAACACTATGACAAAATTAACAGACAGATGACAGAATTTTTATTTTTGGGTGAAATATTCCTTTAATGTTAATAAAACAACAAAAACAAAAAGAGAAAAATCACTCACTACTTTAATACGGTTGCATTAGGAATCAGTCTATATAGTGTTTTATTTTTATTTGTTCATTCAATTTCTTGAATGCTCCTGCTAAATACACCTATTTGTATAGTATGTGTAGTTGTAATGTGTAAATCTTGTCTTTATTTGGTCAAACAAAGAAAACTATGAGATTGTTCTCAGCGCCCACTTTTCCTTAAATATCTGTACATTCTTTTTTGTTTGTTTTTGTTACCTGAAAGCTTTGTATTTAAAACGGAAATAAATTAGTGCATGTAATGCTCAGACAACTTGCAAAATAGTAAAACCAACATGACAAAGAATTGTGATAAAATCATGAATCGTGATATTTCTAAAAAAAAAACAAAAAAAAATTTGTGATATGATTAAGTTTTTCCTATAGCCCACCTAAGCTAGACAATGATCCCAAACACACAGCCAAGGAAACTCTCAATTGGTTTCAGAAAAAGAAAATAAAGCTGCTAGAATGGCCCAGCCAATCACCTGACTTGAATCCAATAGAAAATAAGAACTAAAAGTCAAGAGTTCATAGAAGAGGCCCACAGAACTTTCAAGATTTGAAGACTCTGTGGAAGAATGGGCCAAAATCACACCTGAGCAATGCATGCGACTAGTTTCTCCATACAGGAGGGGTCTTGAAGCTGTCATTACCAGCAAAGGCTTTTGTACAAAGTATTAAATACATTTCAGTAGTTCAATACTTTTTCCCTGTGTCATTCCATTTTATTACACATAACTTAATTTCTGAACTTATTTGTATTGTTTTCTTTGTATTTATGGATTACTTGGACATCTGGTGAAAATTTCATGTCAACAGCACTTTTAGAAATATATTTACTGAGAAAAATGGTGACGTGTTCAATACTTATTTTACCCGCTGTATATGTTTTGAATATACATATACTGTATAATTAAATATTAGATCCATCATTATCATGTACATGCTAAAGTCACGTCTAAGTATGTTAAAATTTAGTGTTAAATACTCACTGTTCTTAAAGGGTCTAATAGTAATGTTAGCCTAAGCAAGGAGTTTCATGCTGAAGTTTAATACTTGGCAAACAGTACTAAAAGAGCATTATGATGTCATTAGAGAAGAGTTCTTTTGGAGAGAGATGGATAAATCTCTATATCTCATTGCCTAGGATTAGTGACTTTGCCCTTTGAGCCAGTTCAGGGTCACTTTCATATCGACTGAGCAAATGCTAAAATTCTGCTTGCAATTCAAATCATCTGTACGGGCCCTCGCAGGTTTTTATCGAACTCACCTCAAGAGTTGCATTAATCTCCTGAATCTGCTGAACTAAAATGGATCTGAGCCCAAACCTGCTGCCGAACACATCAAGCATAAGGACCCGAGCCGAACGGCAAGTGTGCGTCAGAGTCACTTACTGTAGTGGGCGGAGAATGAGCGGTGTGTTTTTTCAACACGCAGTCCTCTCGATTAGGGTCCCTTTGCATGCCCTTTTAGCAGTGAGTGCTTTATTGGCAGGTCCAGTAGGACTGCATTTCCTCCGAACACACTGCTTCCTCCAACGAGAGGCAGAAGAGGGGCGTACGTTGTTTTACTCGCAGACTTACTGCTGCCCCTGAGGGCCTAACCTAGCCCACATGCAGCTAATCAACAAGGGCTTCGCGTGGGCTTCTTACACACAGCTAGGCCATTTCACATACACAAACACACATTCGCAAGAAATTGTCTGTGAGTGATTTATAAACTGACCATATCCAGTTTTATCAATAAAGCTTTCCCTCAGAGAAACAGTGTTTGTGTAACTGTGTGTTCTGGATCACCGATTGCATGCGGCCCCCACAGCACTAGGAAGTTCCCTGGTGTCCTTACTGGAAATGAAATATGTGACTTTTGGGAAAATACTCTGTGGACTGACGAGACAAAAGTTGAACTTTTTGGAAGGTGTGTGTCCCATTACGTCTGGCGTAAAAGTAACACTGCATTTCAGAAAAAGAACATCATACCAACAGTAAAATATGGTGGTGGTAGTGTGATGGTCTGGGGCTGTTTTGCTGTTTCAGGACCTGGAAGACTTGCTGTGATTTAAATGGAACCATGAATTCTGCTGTTAACCAAAAAATCCTGAAGGAGAATGTCAGGCCATCAGTTTGTGACCTCAAGCTCAAACACACTTGGGTTATGCAGCAGGACAAATGATCCCAAACAGACCAGCAAATCCACCTCTGAATGGCTGAAGAAAAACAGAATGAAGACTTTGGAGTGGCCTAGTCAAAGTCCTGACCTGAATCCTATTGAGATGCTGTGGCATGACCTTAAAAAGGCGGTTCATGCTCGAAAACCCTCCAATGTGGCCGAATTACAACAATTCTGCATAGATGAGTGGACCAAAATTCCTCCACAGCGCTGTAACAGACTCATTGCAAGTTATCGCAAACGCTTGATTGCAGTTGTTGCTGCTAAGGGTGGCCCAACCAGTTATTAGGTTTAGGGGGCAATTAACCTTAAAGTGTGACAAACATGCAAAAAAATAAGAAATCAGGAAGGGGGCCAACACTTTTTCACACCACTGTATATAGTTTAAACATATGTAAAGCATCACATACTGTCTTGATTAATATGAGACTGATATAATAAAATGATAAACCTAATAAGAACTGTGTGATAATAGTAACAGTAATAATAAAATAATTGGATAAATGTTTTTTTTTAATCATTGTTTAAGTATATCAAAATGTCACTCTGCTGTCACTTTCTGACATGTCATGTCAGTTGCCCGTTAGCACAATTTGACATACCATTTAATATCTGAAGGGCGCGTTTTGTCCTGTCAGAGATCTTGATCACATGACTGGGAGACATTTTCATTAGCTTACTGAGCGTATATCATAACAAGGGCCTGATCTTGATGAGCTCGGAAACCTTTTACCTGGGGAGCTGAGAGAGCATGCTGTCTTTTTCTTGCTGTCTTTATACGCTCTTGATTTATTACCACATGCTGGCGGTGATGTAACAGCACCTCAGCAGGTTATACGCGTGTTTGTGTGGCTGTGTATTTGAAGGTGGGGGGTCAACTAAAAACTGCATATTTATGAAGTTCAATTACAGCCCCACCAAGCCAGGGTGAAACTTTGGCCTTAATTGTGTCTCATAAATATTGATAGTTTAGGATATTTTGGTGTTCCAACACACCCATCTACGCACAAGCAAAAACAGGATCTTCTTAATACTGCAAGTTCCTCACATGTACTTTTCTGAGTTGATCTCTTCTGGTGTTTGCTTAGGTTTTTTGTGCTGTGAAGTTTCAAAATATCAATGTTTTCTTTTTCACAGAAGAAATACAGGTCGTATAGGTTTGGAATGACATTTGGGTGAGTAAATGATGACAGAATTTTCATTTTTGGTTGACTAACCCTTTAACCCAAGTTTGCTCTATGGGAATTGGATCGGAAGTCTCTCATTTTCAGAAAGTTTTGAGTTGACATTAATGACAGCAGATGTTTATATTGCAACAAAGAGTGACGACTAACAACAGGAGTGAATCGCCTTATGAAACAGTTGGATGCTACACTCAACTGCTAAGAACCAACAGTACAGCAACTTGGCGGCATCTTAATAACTGTCCATTTCTTGAAGCCTGTTAAGTGACTACTAACAGTACATAATGCTTACATAAATGCATTTGCTTCTTGCTGAAGTGTTATTCAGTGACTTTGGGGTTGTTGATGTCAGATGTCGGCATTTATCCAACACTGTCTTGAAGTAGAGCTGAAATCAGCATGTCTCAAGTGTCTCTGATCCTAAATCTGATGGTATTAGATGCTGTTACTCTATTTTGTCATTGAAATTGTTTCGTTTTAT
Source organism: Sinocyclocheilus anophthalmus (assembly GCA_018155175.1). Classification (NCBI taxonomy): domain Eukaryota; kingdom Metazoa; phylum Chordata; class Actinopteri; order Cypriniformes; family Cyprinidae; genus Sinocyclocheilus; species Sinocyclocheilus anophthalmus. Next base: position 63,311 of record JADLZN010004632.1, read on the forward strand.
CTTTAGAGCAGGAACATTTGGTTTTGAGCTCTGGATTTTGACACATGAGGTCATGAGAAGGTCTGGTGATGCGTCAAATCCATTGTTTCACTCGTGTCCGTATTCCTTCACCTTTTCCTTAGTCAGGTTCTCCTGCAGTTGGTGATTTTCCACTCCATGTGTTTTGTGTCCAGGTTTGGTGCTTTTTGGATGATTAGCTGTGCTTTGGTTGCCATGGAGATGCCGAGTACTTGAAGAACAGCATACACTGGATGGTTCTGTCTTCACTCTTGACTCTTGATTTCTTTGTAGAATCTTCCAGCTCCTGCGAGGATGCTGCCCAGATGTTTCTGTAAGATGGTTTCTGTTTTGCCTGTGCAAACGTACATGTTTTTTATTCAACTGTTCAGATTGGCTGTGTGTTCTTTGTGGCTGTGCACACATTTACTTTAGCATACATTTACTTCTCTATAAAGTCTCCAGGCTTTGATTAGCAGAACGGAACAGTTTGCTCAGGGCCTGTGAGGAGACATTTACTTCATTCTCGATTTTGTCGATGTAGATCCTGGGACCAACGGTTGTCACTTTAAAGCAGTTCTACAGCCCTCATGGTGTCCAAACTATACTCACAACTCCCACACACATTTGCATTCTGCTGTTGAGAAGTTGAAAGTTTTTTTGACTTGTGTCTGTTGGCAGTCAAACTTTTTTTCTGGTCCTTAAACCCCATCTGACAGTCTCTTTGAAAAACTCGCAGCTATCTTGTTTTTATTATCGCAGATTTTTGCAAAATTCTGAAACCACTTTGAAATTGTCACATTTTCCTCTGGTTTTCATGTTAAAATGTAAACAGACATTTAACAAGCCGGTAAGGGATCTGTTTAAGATGTTTAATACTCTTTTTACCATGTTTACAGTTTTTTTCCAATTGCTAACAAGCGTTTACCAATACTTAGAGGGATAGTTCACCCAAAAATGAAAATTTGATGTTTATCTGCTTACCCCCAGGGCATCCAAGATGTAGGTGACTTTGTTTCTTCAGTAGAACTCAAGCGAAGATTTTTTTTTAACTCATAACGCTGTTTCACAGTCTGTCAAGGCATTAATGAAGTGACTAGGAATTCACGCTTGAGAGTCAAAAATAACAAATACAACCAAAACCATAAATTATACCCGCGGATCTGACGATAATGAGTGTAAAGACACGGAACACGAGCCGATATGTGCAGAAACTGGACGTATGTATTATGTAGGTTTTTACCTCTGGTTCACTGCAATCGTTTTTATCCACGCCGAACCTGTATGCCTGATGAGCGTGCGCGCTTCTTCTCGGCAGCCGGCGCGTGACGCGTCGTTTTTTTTGCTTTATGGTGGATCGCAGACTTAAGTGCATTACTGACACCTATCTCTCAAATAGACCATTGACAATCTATCTACAATCTCAATTAGGAGTGTCAATGGGCCATTTGAGATAAGGTGACGGTAAGGAATGAACTAGTAAGTCGCTCGCGATATGCCGTTCAGTTTCTGGCACAAACCGATCGTTTCATGTGTTGGGACATCAATGTGTCGTTACGAGCCGCAGGGTTTAATTTGGTTGTGTTTGTGTATGTTTTTTTGACTCTCAAAGCCGTGATTCAAATTCACTTCCATTATATGACTGACAGACTGACAACGGTTTTTTGTATGACATGCAGCCATGTCATGCAGGTGTGATGTTGTTTCATTGTGAAAGCGAAACTACTGTGTTTGGCCTTCCAAAAAGAGACGAATATGCCGATTCGTCCTGCCTAGGAGCTGATCCCGTTGCTGGAAATACATAAACCTTCGCGCGTGGATCGCGGATTGGCTTTAACCCTTGTGGACGAAGGGGAGTCCAGCCGGGTGGCGCCGCAAGCCCGACAGCTGCTCCTTGTACCGAAATTCGCACGGCCGCCACCGCTCATCTAGTCCACCAGGACCTCCCGCTATTCAAGCCCACATGTGTGCCGTTTCTGTGTTTCTTTGTGAAAGCGAAACTATTTTGTTTGGTCTTTCAAAAGAGGACACGACTAAAAATCAATGGTAAAGTTGCATTTACAACACTGTTCCAAAACACTTAAACCCAAATATTCAGATGTGTCCAGCAAATTTTATGGAGGACTGTTTCCTAATCATGGGAGAGTAGACTACAATGCCAGCTGTTCTGACGCTCAGACTGTAAGTACGTTTTTTATATTTTAAAGCAAGTTTGCCCCTGATGATTCATAACGCGAGTTTTGAGCATGTGTAGAGTAGCGCATTGTTGTTGTAATATTTCTCGTATCAAAATGCCGACATGGTTTTAGTGTTGACATTACGCAGGCGCGATGCAATGCGTAAAAAGACGTATAAGTAATATAATTTCACAAAAAACTATTCCAGAATTATGTCCCATTGGATGCAACAAATACCTCGTTTATAATGGGTTTTAATGTTTTTGTCTCATCGCTCTGGCCGGACAGGGCATCACAGTATGGTAGGGGCATAACATTTCCATCACACGCTTGAGGTATTCGGCCAATCACAACGCACTGGATAGCTGGCCAATCACAGCACTCCTCACTTTTCAGACCGATGAGCTTTGTAAAAATCGACGCGTTTCAGAAAGGCGGGGCATAGAGGAGAAACAATAATGTACGGTATGTGGAATATAATGTGTTTTTTTTTACCTTAAACTGCATAAAAACATTTCATTACACCAAACACACAAAACAATGTTCTTTTTAGCAACATCATATGACTACTTTAAATGAATGTACAGATATGTTTTTACAAGTGTGCAGTATACAAATGAACAGTTTTCGGTTTTCTATGTATAAATGTGTCAGTTATGATGGACAGTATACTGTTATGAAAGATTGAATTGTTCAGGCTGAATATAGCCTGCGGGAGGAATATATAAGCCATGTGTGGATGTTTGTGGTCAGTGCTATTGTAGTGCAGGACCCAGAGAACAAGAAAACAGTTGGAAAAGAGAGTAGGATGGAGTGTGTGGGATCCAATAATTGCTGATTTTCCTCACTCTGGAGGTGTAAAGATCTTGGAGGTTGGGCAGAGGGGCACCGATAATCCTCTCAGCAGTCCTGACTGTCCATTGTAGTCTCTTGATATCTGTTTTGGTAGCTCAACCAAACCAGACAGTCCTTGTCCAACTACTCTACCTAGTCTACCTGGTCCTCTCCCTGGTTCAACCTGTGCTTTTCCTCATCCAACTCTCCCTCCTACAGACATTTTCTTTCTTTTTCTGCTTCTCTGTGTTGTTCTGTATTGTTTTGAACAAAACCAACCCAGAGAGTGCCTTTTTATTGTGCATGGCCATGTAATGGAAAGACTTATAAAATAATTATCAAGTTGGAATCAGATATTCTCATGATAGTAATTAAACTAATTGTATCGCCTTTGAGCTGCTGTTGTTGCAGAAGTAGAGGGTTTACACTGTATTTAAAGTTTGGAACATTAGGTCTTTATTTCTGACATTATGTGTTTAAGCATTTGTAAAAAAAAAAAAAAAAAAAAAGATCCAGATTTGGTATGATGTAAACTTGGGTCTAAAGAAAATTTAAGCGTTGGTGGAAACGTTGGTAAGTTTGATTCTACTGAATGTTGCATGAAAACACCACGAATTGTGTAATGGGTTCATGGTCACAACAAAACGGATGTTGTGCGTAATTGTGTTTAGAGTTTTGAAATGTGACTAAGATTTGGACAAAGGGATTGTTCGTTAGCAATTGAAAAAAAAACTTGTAAATCCATAACACATATTTTCCCCCCCTGATCAGGTATCTAAAATCCAAAAATACTGCAATGCTTACACATACGAGACCTATTATGTTCCCCTTTATTATAGAGCTAAATGCGTAAACATCTTTTATGCTTTGACTGTATCCAAATATCCATGTCGTTTGTAATCAGATTTTAGTTTTCTAGATGACTCTTTGTTAACAGGGTTGTTATTGGTAATTTAACTAAATTGCTTAAAAATCATATTTTATTAACATTGGTAATGTAAATTTTAGTGAAAAGTTTATAAGCTAAAAAACGTAAGAATGCCAATGGCAACTGATCTGAAATAAGTTTATCGCTGAAAGTATGTGCTAAATTATTAAGAACTTAAATATATAAACGTAAATGTATAAGAGACTCTATTTTCAAAGTTTGAATTACGAAATCAATATGTTTAAATTCACATTAGTAATAGGGTATATACTGGAATAAGGGTCTTATCCAATACACCATTGGTAAATGGATGCTTTTATTCCATAGTATTTTTAACGCAACGAAGATAACATGTGTCCACATGGACTGATTAGGTAATTGCCTGGAAGCATGTTTACTCCAGGACCAATTGGTGATGAAACATCATCGTTCTTGATATCGTCAATGAGTGATTGTTCTATCCTGATGACCCAGAATTAGTAGGTCTAAATATAGGACGATTTTAAATTGTGGGCTGTCTCTGTCCACCCAGTCCCTGCATTCATAACTGTCTTTTTGTGTCCACAGAATGGCATGGAAATCGCTTCACGCATTCATGATAGACTCAGTATGTCATCGCGCGCGCTTAATTTCCATGCCTGTAGATTGATCGTGTCTTTAGCATCAGTGGCGGGTCGGAGGGGGGGGGGGGGGGGGGGGTAGTTGTGTCAAATGAGTGTTAGGAGCCAGCCCTTGCGGTTAGTTACAGCCCACAAAGGCCCGCCATGTTATCTCTAGCGGAGATTGACCAACTGAGCCACGGCTAATGTCCAGTGGATCGTGTAGGCCGCGCGGCATGCGAAGCCACGACTCTAGCAACGGCACGTCGGGGGGAACTTAAAATGAACACACTTGGTGCTGTCATCTCCTCCGAGGGAGTCAATTAAGCAGCACACTCAGTATTTCACACCCCCCCAGCACCACCCCACCCCACCCCCCAAGGTAACCGGCGGAATGTTGCGCTCGGCGTCTTGTGGTGCACCTCCTCGAATCGATCTCCTTACGTGGCAAACACGCTGAAGGGAACTACCCATGATACAGATATGCATCTGTAATTATGCGCTTTTTCCTTATCGCGCATTACGTCCGAAAGAGCGACGATATTCACACCAAGACTAGTAAACAAACATTAAGAGAATCATTATATACAGTGGAACAAATTATATTTGAGATTAGCATGCAGGCTTAAACGTTTATGGCTTGAATGACTTTTTAAACAGATCAGGCCTCTGTAATTACCTTTTATTGTGTTCGATAGTGTTGGAATGCATGTTTTACTGTCAGCAGTTAATGATATCTATCTTTCTGCCTGTCTCTCTCTCCCTGTAGGAAACTAATGAGCAAATCGCAATAGATGCACATGTTGCACTAACATCAGGATGAAGTTCTTCGCCGCTCAGTGTCAGCAGGCCTCTTCTGTGCTCTGCTGAGGATACGCACACCCTCACTTCCACAAAGCCCTTAACTTCGGCGTCACCAGGACGGCTTGAAACTCTTCTTCCTTGTCTGTTTCATATCCTCCCCCCTATCGCTGGGGCACTGCTCACCCCAGCCAAAGCATGTCATCAGTGGGCGTGGCACGATCACGGCGGGAGACGTCCATCTCCTGCCCGCGCCGTATATCTGAAACTTGCCTGGTGTGGCTGCTGGGCTTGGCACTTCGCCTGGCACTGTCCTCCTGCCAGCGGGCAGACCTCACCGCCGCCAAGCACCCTATGGTCACCACTGGCTATGGGAAGCTTCGGGGCGTACGCAAGGAGCTGAACAATGAGATTCTGGGTCCGGTTGAGCAGTACTTGGGCGTCCCCTATGCCACCCCACCAGTAGGTGAGAGGCGCTTCCAGCCCCCGGAGGCACCAGGCTCCTGGCAGGAGATCCGTAACGCTACCCAGTTTGCACCAGTATGCCCACAGAACATCCACGGGGTGCTGCCAGAGATCATGCTTCCCGTATGGTTCACAGACAACCTGGATGCTGCCGCGGCTTATGTACAGAACCAGAGCGAGGACTGCCTTTATCTCAACGTCTACGTTCCCACAGAGGACGGTAAGTTTCAGAAGCCCATATAAGTTAATCTGTGGTACATTTATGTTTCATCCATGTTCATTCTTACTCACTTTAAACATATTTTCACCCACACAAGAAAACATAGCATGTTCATCATCCCCAGCTCTGGTGATTGGGAGTGATTAGGAGACTAATCACCTGTATTCTTCTCAAGTGATTCTATCCTTTTCCAGAGCTTACTGTAGTGGTATGGGGTACAGAGAGATTACGGGACATAAAACAGATGATTCAAACTCATTTACAACCGTTACACCTCCAAATAAGACAATTTCTTCATAACCCGTTCTCCGGATAACCTTGGGATCATTTTCTTTTTGTTCTCCTATAAAAGAAGCTACAGTAATTTGTTGCTTGTAATCGCATTTAGGGTTTAAGTTAGATTACTTGCATTTAGTGCATACAAAAGGGTAGTTGCCAGAGATAAAGAGAGCAAGAACTCTTTTGAGCACAAGAGATATTTAACATGCTCCAGTCAGTGATTGTTACTGAAACTGCACGGGCAACAATCTGAGCATGTGCTAAAGTCTCTGATAAATGGGCCTGTAGTTTGTAAATGGATTGTGCAGAGACTGCTAGGTAATGTCTCACTGTGCCAGCTCTTGAATTGGGTTGTCATAGTCATGGGAGTATGGCAGGCAATGCGTGTTTGTTCGAGAGATGAAAGCTCTTCAATGATGAAACCATATACACAGGAGGTCTTCTAATGCTAATATCACTTTTGCATTTTAGCAACTCTGTGTACTCTTTGAGTGTGTTAATGTGCCTGTCCATTACAGTGAGTCTGTAAATCAGTCCTCCTTAATTTGTAGATATACATTCACTAAGTGCTGTAGAGATTGCAGTCAGATGATGCATCCATTGCAGGGGTGATTCTAGAATTTCAGTCTTCGAGCAGCTCAAATGATGTAGCTTAGAGGAATACTTTTTGCAAGTGATCACAGGTTTGAATCTTGCTCTAGCTTTGAAAATAAAATAGGTTGTCAGGTTACACTTTATTTCGATAATCCACTTTAGACATTCAACTAACTCTCATTCGAGTATTATTAGACTGTTAGGTTAGGATTAGTGTTAGGCTTAGTAGAATAAGTTGGTAAGTAATTGCAAAGTTTAAGCTTAAAAAGTTTAAAGTCAGTAAACTGTGTGTTAAAAGACCATCAAAATAAAGTGTTAGCAGATATTAAAACGGACGTTACTATACTGACTAATAGTGAGATCTAGTGAAAGTTTACTTAGAGTTCTGTCATGACAACTCTGGGAGAGTTTTATCATTGTATACATGACAGTGTTAATGTGTTTGGTCTTGGTGGAATAGTTCTGCTACACTGCTGCCGCGTAGTTATTACTAGTACCGAGAATTGCAACTGCCAATACATCCACAGACATGCTGCTGTGAGCATGTAGGAAATACTGCTGCTGCACATATAACATGTATGAAATAACCCCCATATATAACATACATGAATGAAATCACCCCGTAGCAGATCTATACAGGTGAAGCTGGGGAAGGTGGAGGGTTTCTGAAGTGCCTGCAACTGCTACAGCAAGCACTAGCCAAGTATTTGAATGTTGAGCAGCAAGCTCATTGGCTGCTGATATGTAAGAAACCAATCAGCTGCCCCATGTGAATAATCATATGATTATATCAGATTGAGTGGGAACCTATCGGCCTACACCATCTAGAGTTTCATGACAGAACGTTGTACTAATAAAATAAAGTGCTACATATTGTCAAGTATATCTACTGTTAATAAGACAACATCATTTTTGAAGTCTCAGTTTAATCTTATTGCTGTCTAGGAGAAGAAATTGCAACATTAAATATCTCATTTGTGCCTTTTCTTACCTATCAGTTTCTTAGCAGTTTTCAGCTGTAGATCCACATGTAAACATCATAAATAAGAATGAATGAGATAAATAATTAGTGATTAATCTTAATCTGAGAGAATTTTCACACAGTAAACTTGGAAACATCAAAAAGTCCATGTGTTATTTACACAAGAGTTCAAAGAATCAGCTTCTGTGAACAGAAATAGATTTTTCCCTAATAAGAAATATTATTCAAATTTGGGCCACATAACAAGAGAAGATATTTTTTCATAATTATGAAGATGAATTGCATGTACACACAAGGGAATCTGTGAGTATGTGTTTTATGTGTATAAGGTTGCAGTATTTTTACAGACAGCAATGCAGTGGATCTGCAGTATGCATGCAGACGTATGACTGCATTGAAAGTGTGTGAATTCTTCAGACGGGACTTTGATGCTGCCTTTGCAGTGTTAATATGGGTCTACAACACAAAAAAACACACAAAAACCCTCTTGTTCACAGCAACCCAGAAAAACAGTTCCTCCACAGTAAGTGATTAATGCATCTGACAGTGTTGTGGTGGTGTACACGCTCTCCACACTCATCGCTTCCCATGTTTATGTGTGCCAAGCGCCACTGCGCAGCTAGTGAGTCTTGTCAAAAAATCGTCCAGCACACACTCACTGACGGGGATTCCTACACAGTCACTGCGCTGAGAATCATTCACAGGTTTGGGAGGGATTTAATGGATCTGGACTTGGCGCTTTCACTCCATTTCAGTTTACCTTTGGTGGGTGTTTAGTGTAGGACTTTTGGACATGTTGGTGGGGATGTGAGTGTAGTTTACAGCCAAAGGAGTAGAAGGAACTGTAATTATCTCATCTATCTCTCCTTCTTGCTCGTTTACTCTCTCTTTCTCAGGCATTTTCAGACTTTTCGAAGAAGCCACAAATATGATGATCCTCTTGCAAGGGATCTCCTCCTATGATGTTAGCCCATTTATCCTGAGTGTTAAAAATTAGTATGCATGATATTATAAACAAAAAATGGTTGCCTTTCATTTAGCATTCTACTAACAATATTGTGATTACTACCATTTCTTATATTATTTAGAAAATATTTACTCAGCAGGATATTCACTCGGAATTCATTTTTATCAGATTTAATTTTTTAACTCTAATTCTGAGCTGACAATATGCATTGTATAGACAGATAGATAGATAATCATAGAATTCAAATGACAAGCATCTTCTCACCTCTAATCTTCTCTTGTATTAGAACATAAAAGTGATCACTCTCTCTGTGAATTTGAAATTGAACTAATTAAACAAATCAGCCACAATTAGTTTAGTCAGTTTATGTGATTAATGCTTAATTGGAAATGCAAATTTTATGCTACATCCAGTTTAACAGCCAATATTGTTTAATTTTTATTGCGATGATTGCAAGGCCGCGTTATATTGATATTCCTAAATATTTTGGGAGGAATTCTCACACGGTTAATTGCGTCTGCTGACAGTGCTGTTTATTTGCTCATTCTGCTTATTTTGTTTAGCACCAGATGAGGCAAATGTTTGGTTTGTCAGTCTATTTTTATCCATCTCTTCCCATTTCTGCTATTTCAGCTCAGATCACTTCATGTATAGTCTTCATTCAAATTTGTTGAATGAATTTAAATTAACTTTAAATTATTAGCTCATTTTTTTTAACTGATCAATGTGCATCATTTCTGCATATTGTTAATTCATTGTTTCAAAATCTAACCAAAAGCCATGACACCATTGCTTACTGGTTTCTTTCTAAAATTTATTTGCATACTGAATTGCATTTGGCCTTGTTTTCTTCTCTTTAAACTGCAAAGACTGCACAGAAGTCACATTATGTGTGTTGATTCTAATGCACAGCCGGCAGAAAACAAGACTGGGTGTCATGACAAAGCCGAAGTTTAAGGAGCTTGCAATGTGGCATTTAATTTACTCAGAACCAAAGCATAATCCTAAATTCACCTAAAAATGTAACACTATTCATTCTCTGCCGTACAAGCACTGGTATTTCCTTCAGGCATGTGGCATTTGACTCTGAAAAAACGTGACGTATGACTGTGCTTCAGAAGCAGAGGTGGGGCCGCTTCTCGGTCACGTCAGGAGAAATTTGATTTCACCCAGACGTGTTTTGTCAAGCAGATTGAAGCGTAGCGCTCACTTCTCTTCATTCAAGGCTGAGCTCCAAATAAAAAATACCTTTGATACAATCAATAAGGTGCACAGCTAAGCAAAAAGATGGTAACAGTTCAATAGTCAATTGAAGCTTGGCAGCATTATATAAATGTAGATTCACTTAGGGGCACTGCGGGTTGGGAGAATTTTGCATTTGGGGTCTAGTGATGTTGGTGAAGGTAAATAAATAAATAACCAGTTGGTCGACGCTGCAGAAGAACTATGGTGTCAATAGCTTTTGATGCAAGAACAAAACTCAAACTAATGCTGCTATTTCTGCCATCCTAGCAGCCCTTGGTCGGGTGAAAATTGGATCAGGATTCTTCTGCAGGGGAACGAGAGATGGAGAGAAAGAAACAGAGAGGCAGCGAGGGAGAGTGTGTGTACATAAGATGCATATGCTCCTATTGTCTTCTCATTCTCCTCTAATTGGCACAAGTATATAAGATTTGCTCTATTGTTTGCTTGAAATGAGAGGTTTCTGCCGCTGTGGGTCTGCTGGTAAGGCTGCGTGTGATAGAGATGCTGAATTATGGCCCACGCTGATCAATATTCAATCAATGATGCTGGTGATTGATGACCCGGGCGTGACACACAAGCATACACACACTGGTCATGCTCCTCATCACCATTCTACTGCAGAGTTTTCGAATAAGAAAGCTCAGTATGTACAAAATATCTTAAAATGATATCCCAAAAAATGTCAGGAAATTGGCAGAATCACACAGCAATTTCACAGAGACAGAATTTCTGATAAAAGGACAAGGAATCTGTTTTATCTACAGTTAGAGATCAGGTTTCAATTTAAAAACAATCCAGGAAAGACAGAAAAATTTCAAATTAGATCTCTCTGAAGGTGCACTTAGTCATTTTCGATAAAATTATGGTCATATCAGTAGCAAAATAAAAGCTAAAATAATTCAGTTGTCAAAAGGACAACTTTTTTATTTTTAAAAATCATGCAAAACAATATTATGGTTGATAATATTTATGATGGATAAGTGTTATTAAATCACCCACATTAACAGGTGTGGGAAAAGTTTTCGACCCTGTTCCAGTTGTGATAGGAATATGACTATTGAAAAGATTTTAATGCATCTAAGTTTTCCAAAAAACAACTTTTGTATAGCAAAAACATGAAGCTGATATTAACATCTTCCACTCACATTCATATTAATGTCATTACTGTACAGATGTCTCATGCAGATTTTTATTTTTCTCAGTGACATGCATGGTGAATATGGATTCTTGAATAGAAATTAATGAAACTCATAACTTTTATCATGGTGGTTATAAGAATTGAAATACTTTCTTATATATAAATGAGACATTGGCCAGTCAATTTACTCTAGAATGCATTAGTATGCATATTAGTTGGACCAGTGTGAAAATAGTTGTTTTTACCTTATAAAGCTAAATAGGCTATATATTTTTTATTATATTGTTGTCAGATTTTATTGTTGGTTATTGAAACATAATCTTGACATACAGTTTTGTAGATTTAGGTCTTTCTACATTGTACAGCTACTAGAGAATAGCTGCCTGGGGCTGTTATCAAGATGGCCGCCAAGAGAACAGGGACAGGGATTTTAAGAGAAACATCTGAAACAATGTTAATGCATAACTGAGAGCAAATCTGGAGCAGCCACGGAAAAAAAAAAAGTGAATGTTTGAATTTGAATGTTATGATAGCTGTAGATAGGCTTGATTCACCTCTGCAATGAACTATCAACTCATGCTGTTCACCAACAAACACAGTTTCACAACCATGCAGCTGTTCAGAAAAGCAGAACACACGGCTAAACACATCTGAATCCAGAACACCACATTCATGCAGCTTCTGAGTGAGTGTGTGCGTGTTCATACAGTGTGACAGGATCAAATGTGTTTGTATTTGTCTAGTCAGTGGAATGTTTTGAACCCAAGCCCAGGGCAGATCAGATATCAGTTATATTGATGTGTTTGGCCGCAGCCGTGTTGTGTGTGGTGGTTTAAGAGTTGTGACACCGTCCACCTCCCCACAGTGCTCAACAGCTGGCAAACCTCTGCGATATACACATATGCATCACGGCACAAACACCCATATAAACCCAATCTCCGGCATACATACGTGCCTAAAGCCACTTTGCTGCAATCATATCATGTAGGGTGACGTGCACACACACACATAGTGTAAATAGTCATTTCTTACTGGGACAAGGGTTGAAACCAATGCTGTGAATCATGACAATCCCCTGCAGGCAAATCTCCCATTATACTGTCTCCTTCTCTCTCTCTCCCATATTTTTCTTTTCCCCCCTAAGTACAGTAAGTTCAGCTGCATACGAAAATTTGTCTTGCTTTTTTCCCTATTGAATCACTCCAAACAACTGTGGGCAATTCAGTGAGAATTAATTGTGGCCTCTGATAGCGGCACTTGTTTGCATGCTCTGTTTGTTATTGTACCGCCCGAGTCGTATTGAAGTTGTGCTAGTCAGGTAACTGCGCAAATGTGTAACGAAATCTGTGCTGAATGCAGTTTGCATGATACAGTTCCCACTTTTGTGGGTTGTTTTTGAGCTCTTAAATTATTAAAGGGATGCAGCATGTTTGCTTTTTTTTTTTTTGGTCAGATCTCACAGAAGCTCACATTTCACCCCAAAATCAAATGGAAAAAAAATTATAATTATTATTTTCCATGAAGTAATCCAAGCCTATTAAGTACTTCTTTTAAGCATTCTGGCATTCAAAATTGGTCATTTTTGAAATCATTCGGGCATATCTCTGCCTAAACTGGATGTTTTATTTTGTTTTATTGTGAATTTATTTGATTTGTCATAATACTCAAGGATGATTTTCTTTATTTTTTAGAGATGTTTGAATTATTTATTATCTATATATTATTATGATTGTAAATATAACTATATATACTATTCAGTTGAGTTTACAAAAGTTTACATCCGCCTTTCAGAATCTGCAAAATGTTCATTATTTTAATAAAATAAGAGGGATCATACTTTTTTTTTTTTTTTATTTAGTACTGTCCTGAATAAGCTTTTTCACATAACAGATGTTTACATATAGAGAAAATAATAGTTGAATTTATACAAATGGTTCAAAAGTTTATTCTTAATACTGTGTTGTTACCTGAGATGGATTTGAGATCCATCTTTTCACACACAGGACAACTGAGGGGCTCATATGCAACTATTACAGAAGGTTCAAACGCTCACTGATGCTCCATAAGGAAAAGCCATGCATTAAGAAACTTAAGAAGAACGTGATGAAACATGGGTAACAATATTTGTAGCCTCTGCAGGGCAGTTATAAAAATTATATTTAGGCCAAATAAGAAAATGTACGGCCCCATTTGCCCATCCGCACGTACCCAACAAACAACATGGAGCCCATCTTTTACAGTGAAAGGTCTATTAGAGCCAACGGCTCTACACAGATGCACACTTTTATCTCCAGCTGTGCTCTGTTCTCGTCTAGCCGACTGTGTTAGTCCCTGCCACAGTTCTGCCTCTGCCAAACACCAAGAATTCTCCATTTTTATTACCGGTTTGACGAGCGTTTACCATCCATAACGCTTTATTAAAAGCTGTATTTCAGAGCACAGCAAGATGCCGCAGACGCAGACAGCTCACCAGAGAGAAAGAGCGAACAAGAGATAGATAGAGCGCGACAGGAGAGCGAGAGAAAGAGGAAGGAAGGATGAACTTGTTTGAGGTGGAGCAGCTGGGAGATTGCAGCAGTAACTGAGGTTTATGTCATGGGATATGGACGTCTATTTCTCACTCGCCACGGGCACGGAACGGCCAAAGAAAAACACAGCTCTGCGCACTCATACGCACATGCGTGCTCGATGACCTCATTTACAAGGAGCTCTTGGAGACGATTACGACGGTGATTCGTCCCTCGCATGAAATGTCCACGGAAAACAATGGCCATTACATCATGTCACTTGAGGCTGCGCTCACCTCCTTACTGGGTGACTTTAAAAACAACATGAAATGATATCGCAAACCCATTTCGCTTTTGTAATGTGGACATTGTGCGTGAGCAGAAAAAATGCGTTTCGCGGAATGGTGATGTAAGGTGTGGCTTGACTGCATCCATCAGATTTGATTGGATGCTGAAAAGTGGGCTATGATATTAAGCTAATATGTTTCCATACTCGAACAGTTTTGTTACATCCACGGTGTCTATATCATAATACATGGAGAAAGCTTGCAGATAGAATTTCCATTTCCATTTTTTTTATAAATTATTTTATTCAGCAAGGATGCATTAAATTGATCAAACGTGACAGAGTGAAAGACATTTAATGTAACAAAAAGATTGCTATTTCAAAAAAAAAAAATAAATGCTGTTCTTTTGAACAACAAAGAATACTGAAAAAAGTTCACCATTTCCAGTCCAATATTAAGCAGCATAATAAAAAGATAATAAAATATAATAAAATGATAATAAAAAGAAATGTTTCTTTAGCACCAAATCAACATACAAAGAATATGGAGAAATATGTATTAATATTTGAATAAATAATACTGTATTAATACTTCACAGTATATTAATAGTAGTTTTTGATTTTTTAAATGCAGCCTTAAAGGGATAGTTCACCAAAATGAAAATTTGATGTTTATCTGCTTACCCCCGGGCATCCAAGATGTAGGTGACTTTGTTTCTTCAGTAGAACACAAACTGATATTTTTAACTCAAACCATTGCAGTCTATCAGTCTTATAATGCATGGCAATGGTAACAAAATCTATGGGAGTAAAAATAAAAAAAAAAATGTCAAAGACAATCCAATTAAACTGCTGCTCGTGATGACACATGATGTCCTAAGACACGAAACGATCGGTTGTGCCAGAAACCGAACAGTATTTAAATAATTCTTTACCTCTAATACATCACTATGTCCAACTGCTTCGAGCACGCACACGACTTCCTGTGCGTGAGATGTGTACGCGCTCTGGCATAGTTTACGCAAGCGCCGGAAGTGATCTCTCGCGCATATACGTCACTCATTGTTTACACACTGCACAAACATTGTAGGTACGACGGCTAATCAAAATGGTACTTACTTGCGCTTATCTGGATTGTTCAAACCGACTTAAAACTAAAAGATTACGTTCTCTCATGCGAAATCATTCGGGAGTGGTGACTTTCCACGTATTCCCAACTTCTGAGCCTGCTCGCCTGAAGTTATGGTTGATTGCTCTTCGGCTGGATATCAACACACCCATTAACGTACTAAAGTTGTTGAGGGTCTGCAGTGATAATTTTTCCCCTGATGATTTTACATACCCAGGAGAGGATCACGTACGACTTAAACCATCAGCTGTGCCTATAGTTTTTCCACATCCAACTGAGGTATGTGAACAAGATCTTTGTATGTGTCCTTTTTATTTGAAAATCTGCCCTTACGAAAAGTAACAAATAAAATGAAGTTTTGATGTAATAAAACCATGTTTTTTTAGTGGTTTACTTCCATTTGTATAACAACTGTTGTACTACAGGCACCATGTTTAAACTATGGTTAACCATGGTTTTACTACAGAGACAGAGATTTCGTTGCCCTCTGGCCTTGGACGTCGCCTCCAGTTTATACGTGGCAAGCTAAACACAACTAGCAAAACGCTGCGGCTCAACAGCATAGAAAAGTCTGGATCTTCAGTCAGGCAGGTGTGTGATGGGACACCCTCGGCAATGTCCTCGTCGGCGTCTTGTAGTTGTGGCATTGCTATGTTCCATTCGTGACAACAGATGCTCTCCACTTCTGTTGGCATCTCACTTACTACAAAAACACCACCACTTTTGAAGAGATCTCTGTCTCTCTGAGGCTTGAAGACGTGCTGCTGCAGCAGATGCTTCCTCCATCTCTCTGAGTTCTTGATCTGAGTATTCTGGTTCAAATAAATACGGTTGGACATAAAAATCCATTGATATATCAAAATCGTCTTCCATTGTGATGACCTGTACATCTAAATATCTTTCGATCTTCACAGTGGCAGGGAACACGTCCGCAATGACTGTGCACTGTGTAAACAATGAGTGACGTATACACGCGAGAGATCACTTCCAGCGCTTGCGTAAACTACGCCAGAGCGCGTACACACCTCACGCACCGGATGACATGCGCGCGCTCAAGGCAGTTGGACATAGTGGTGTATTAGAGGTAAAAAATTATATAAATACTGTTCGGTTTTTCACACAAACCGATCGTTTCGTGTCTTAGGACATCAATGTGTCGTCACGAGCCGCAGGGTTTAATTTGACTGATAGACTGCAACGGTTGGAGTTACAAATCTTCATTTGTGTTCTACTGAAGAAACAAAGTCACCTACATCTTGGATGCCCTGGGGGTAAGCAGATAAACATCTAATTTTCATTTTTGGGTGAACTATCCCTTTAAGAGACATGAGACTTCTTCAAAAATATATCCCTTAATCCTACCCCAGACCTAAAATTAACAAATACTTACTATTAATAAGCAGCAAATTAGGAGTTTATTGAGGCAAAAGTCATAGTTAATTCACCAAGCCCTTCACTAGAGTCAGTGGCGAGCTGTGACGTGCAAGGCAGCAGACTGTGGAAAATGCAAGTCTATATTTTATGCTTTTAAGATCCTCCAAAAAGAACTGGGTACTGCTAAAACATCTACTGTGATATTGTATTAAAGTACTTTTGATTTTTATGTTGCTTACAAAAACATTTGTCAAAATAGATGGCTACTTTTTAATGGCTGTCAATAGAGTGCTGCAAGGATGATGTCATTGTGTAGGCCAACCAGGAAGTTAGCTTTTGGATTATTGAAGAAAATTAGCTTTGTGACCAATAAACGTTCAATATACAATCACACTTTATTTTGGGGGGGGACAGTTTTCACTCTAAATACAACTTTTGCCTCAGTAAACTCCTAATTTGCTGCTTAATTAATAGTAAGGTAGTTGATAATTTTAGGTATAGGGTAGGGTTAAAGGGTGGTCATGCAGAATAAGCCTTTAATATGTGCTTTATAAGCACTAATAATCCAAAAATGTGCTAGTATTATGCATGCTAACAAGCAGCTAGTTAATAGTGAGACCCTAAACTACCCATGATACTTTCACATCGAGATTATCCAGATTATCCACAACATCCAAGATTATCCATAAAATCCAGAAGTAAAAAACTAAAGTTAGGCTATAAACAAACGGTAACGCTTTAGTATAGGGACCAATTCCCTAAGTAGTTGCTTACTAGCATGCCTTAATAACATATTGGCTGTTTATTAGTACTTATAAAGCACATACTCTGCATGACCACATTCTACATCCCTAATCCTACCCAATACGTAACAACTACCTTAGTAACTATTAATAAGCAGCAAATTAGGAGTTTATTGAGGCAAAAGTCATAGTTAATAGTTTGGAAATAATGAGAATTGGACCTTAAAATAAAGTGTGACTGTCACTATTATTAAGCTTTTACTTTTTATAAAACTATTATTAAGCTTTGTGTTTTTATAAACACAAAGAGGCTGTAAACTCGGACTAGTGAGTAGATGAGTTCCTGTTTGACGTGATGATGTTTAGTGTCCCTGACACCCTCCATAGTCCCACAATTTGCGCTTAACCGGTTTGGGAAAATAATAACGTGATTAGCATGTCACGCATCAATTTAATTTTGAAGGTGTCTAGGCAAATTACTTCCTGAAGGCTTGATGTGTCACGCCTGGTTAGGACAAGGTGTTAGTTACTGTATTCTATCCAGCCACTAGTGCAACAAGACATTTCATTGGTCATGTGGTTTGTAATTCCGTAGTGTTGTGCTCATAAGCCCCGCCCACATCAAAATCTCACTGATCAAATTTTGCTAGACATATCTGAATATTAAACATCAAACGTGCTTTGATTGACCAAGACTGCACAGTATTTTGCTTTAAGAGTGGACAGAGAAAATACAGCCGCTGGAAACTGGACATGTCATGTCTGGTTAGGACACAGTGTAAGAGTTAATACAAAACAGAAATAAAGAAACTGCTGTAGCTATTGTTTAATGGCTCATCTAGAGTCTTTAATGGAGGGCAGATATATATTGAGCACATGACATCAGCCCTTCAAGGCAAATTGCTTTCATGTACTGTTTTTCTAGGTCTGCTCCCCTTGCAGACAGTGAGAGGGAGACAGAGAGATAAAAAAAAAGCCGAAAGAGAGACAGAGAGAATATACTGAAGACGTCTCTACACGGCAAGCCTGTCAGGGAGGACAAACCTGCTGGTTACACTGGGATGGCGTACTGCCGGGTTTCCTGTCACGCACTCCTGTCAAAAAATACCAAATACACACTCGCTCACACACACTTTCTCAGGAAAGAAAGTGTTTACTGCACAAACTGTTCGGCGGCTCAAGATGCACACTGCCATCTCTCAGACTGGGAGTAACGCCACATTCATAGAGCCTGGTTTTTCCTTTCCGACTGTCACCGCACCAGGCGCTCACCAGCCCACGTACCACCCAAGACTCGTCCCACGTAAATGATCTTTCCTCCATTTTAAGTCTTCATTATCATGCTTTCCGCTCTACCTCCACACCAACGGCATCTCTCGTGTCTTCTTTCACTTAGAGGGGTATTCTTGGCCTTAGTTTTAAAGCTGGTGCATCGTCTTCAAAGGCCAGCAGGATTAGGTTTCTGGGAAAAGCCTAAGCCCTAATGGAGGCTGTAGACCATATAGTCGGAAGCAGGAACCAGTAAAATAGTGAAAGCTTGATCTCCAAATGCTTTAAGTGTCGATAAAGTGCTGAAGTTGCTGAGACTTAATCACACACACACGCGCTTGTTCCATACTCCCATCAACCTGTCTCCTGCTCTCCAGCCTTTACTGGAAGAACTGACCTGAGATGGTGAATTGAACTGAAAATCACGTCAGCATTGATCGAGTCTCAAAGCTTAAGTGCAACTCAGGAGATTCAGCTCAGAGGAACATGTGAGAAGGTGCACACACTCAACTATATGAGGAATGAGCATGTGTCTGAATAAAGTTTATTTAACTTACAGAAACTATTTTTTCAGTGTACTTAAAGGTGAAGTATGTAATTTGTATATGTTAGGTGCCACTAGAGGCACAAAGTTGTAAAACTGTTTCACAAATGCTTGTTGTGTCTTTTTTTTTATTATTGGTCCGATAGAAGCCCGACAGTCCCACCCCAAACTCACACAATAGAGTGCAACAATGGCTGTCCACTTTTTCATTGAACTTTGTTTCCGGAAGTATTTTTCCCATAGATATTTTTAAAAAATTATAAAGTCTTTGTTTAACAATTAAAAGCCATTAAGCAAACCAACAAGCTATGAGGTGAATCACATGACAAACTTCAAAGCTACAAGGCCGAGTACTTTATTATGGTAAAGAACTACACTTCCATGAAGCATCATATAATTGAATTAAAAACGATGGGTAAATATGGATCTATATGATTGCATTTATTGTGTTTATTGGAAAACTAGTGTGAGATTCAAGAAATATTGATACATGTTTTTCTGCAGAATCATGGGTAATGTAGTTTTACCAGTAATTCTGCTATAAAACATGACTATTTAAAAAGTAACTTAAAATAATGTGGAACTGATAACATCAACAAAAGAGTATTCCATCGATTAACAACCTCGCAGCTCACAGTATGTCTGTTTTTAAAGGTTTATAAGTTATTTTTAAAAATCAATTCCCCTATGGTGAAAATGAAGTGGATTTTTACTACTGGAAACTAACTGTTATGCTATTTTTTAAGCCAGAATTTCTGTGTTGGGCTGGTCTGGATACTCAAGCGGACTACATCCGAAATCATGCAGTGTCAAAGCTTCAAGCTTCAGAATTTAAGCTCAAACAAACAGATCATTTGAAATACTCCTTTCATCATACTATATAATATGTAAGTTGTTGTACTTTGACTCTGCACAAAAAATCAACCTACTAATGCCGTGATTTTACTCATTTCTGCAGTATTAACTTGGGTTAGGAACGATGATTACTACACTGAAAATATGACACTTTCCCTTAAAATGTAATTGTCAATGTATATGTGCTTAAAGAAAAAAATCAGGTGAAGAGCATTTGAAGTCAGTTATGAGAATACAGTCTTGCTGTATATATGTGCATTATATGTGTGTTGGACAGACTGGGTGAGACTTATATGCACAGCAATGACAAATGGGTTTGGTGGGGGGGGTTTTTTCCGGGTGTGTGTGTGTGTGTGTGTGGTCTATTGGTGTGGAGAGCCTGTGAAGAAGATAAACGGTAAATAAATGGAGACGATTTCTATCTCGTCTCTTACAGGCCCACCGCCAGTACTGAGAGTGGGGGTAAGGGGTCATACTGATAATACCCATTAATGGCTGTCGCCACACAAACATTTAGCATTTAACCTCAGTTAGCGACAGATGCTAATGTGTCTCACTGCACCAGATCCTCAGCTCCAGTCCTGAAGAAGCCCATGACAGAACGCTACTGTTGCAATACAAACTAAAGCAGTTGATCGCTTTCATTGGGGTGAATGAGACCGGAAATGAGAAGAAACCTACAGTTTAATAACATTTTTACATCAGACCTGACTTTCAATACAGTATCATTCAGCACCTGACGCACAATAGTATAGCTATTAGTATAGTACAAGCTAACTATAGTTTACACAATGTCATAGTTACAACAGTTATTGTTTCAATAAAGTTGTTTATAAAAATGTGGCTGTTTTGTGAGGGTATGATTAGAATATCATGCACTGTACCAGGCTTTTAATGTGGTATTTCAAATCACTACAAACTAAGAATACCATAGTAATACCATAATAATCATCTGAAATTTTGTTATATTTATATAACCAGTATATTGTGGTATTTATATTATATAATACCATTTGATAATATTTGGATTTTTTTGTCGTGTGTGTGTTAGTAATTCAAAAATTATAAAAATGAATATGTATTGATTATTTTTTTATATTTGTACTCATTTTGTTATGTTGGTGTATTTTGTTATGTCTTCAGTTCATGTTTTTTATATTTGATATATTTTAATTAGTTTTTATTTCTTTTACTTATTTTTTGCATTACTGCAAATTATTTTTTAAAATTTTATTTAACATACTAATGGTAACATCAAAAACAGGGTGTAAGCAGGCATTGTATGATCATACAAAATAATAGTTATATAAGTATATATATATAATAAACTTCGTGTATATTAATTTGGTGAAATCTATGGCTACCATGGTTACTTTTGTTGCTGAACAAAAGGATAGAAAGGAGTCATAGTCGAGTTTGTTGTCATTTTTCACATTTCGAATGTATTCCACTTTTTGTTTTTGTCTATTGCTCTGCAATGTGAAAAAAGACAGTAAACCTGATTTTGCTTCAAATTCCACTTTGCTCAAGATACTGATATTGTTTGTAAATTTGAATGGATAAAATGTTCATTTATAGCTGTAAATGTATGTCCTTTTCAGATGCTTTCTTAAGAGCATTACACAAGACGTTTGTGTATTTGTTTGTTTGTAAGACAGGAAAAGAGAAATCAGAGTTTCAGCAGTCTTATCCTGTGAGGGGGAGTTATTGTCCCACAGGACATTAAGTCGGAGGACTCCTGAGGGCCGTTGCACTAAACGCAGCTTTGCTACAGTGTTTCCACATGTCTCATCACTTTCTCTCTCTGGGCACAAAGAAAGAGGGCTGGACATTTGTCACTGAAAGCCTGGCATATAACGAATGAGTGTGGAAGGGAAAACTGAGAAAGAAAAGTGAAAACATCGTAGCTGCTAGTAGGGATGTTAGCAAGTGTCACACCACCATCAGTTCCTCTCTCTCCCTTTCTCTTTCTATGAGTTTGTTGTCTGTTTTGCTCGTCTGCTTTGGCTGCTGTTTTTTATTCTTCTTTTAAATTGGAACACATGATCTCTTGCTAGTTTTTTTTTTTTGTTTTGTTTTGCTGTTTTGGAATTTTTTGCTCTTTTTGTTTAAGCGCAGTAAAATCTTTTTGAATTTTGTCTTTTCTCTTTCCCCCCCTTTTTGTCTTAACCCCAGGTCCGCTCACAAAAAAACACGATGAGTCTTCGATGAACAGACCGAGGGACGAAGGTATTTTTCTTGCATGTTTTTCCCTTTTTGTCTTGTTTTTCAGACTCTTTTTTGGGGGGCGGTTGTAATGTGTGCCATTATTTCTCTTGATTATTTTGTCTTGTATGTTTTTGCAATTTGCTTCTAGCTCAACTAGCCACAGGCACAAACACGTACATATGCTCAAGCATACATGCACTAATTCATGCACTGCTGATGTGGTTATTTGTGCTGCATATATTTTAATTTCTTCTCAAAACAAATGATTCTTACATCATTTCATTACAACAGGCTTTTATTTTAGGAATAATCTCCCATCAACGGTTATTAAGATTTCATTATACATTCTGTGTCCTTTTTGATGAATGGCAAAGGATTAGCCAGAAATCAATAAACTACAAATCCCATCAGCCCCCTGTGATTTAGTGCAATTTCATTGGCTGACATGCATCCAGCTGAGAATGCAGTAGAGTAGCTAATGCAGTAAGTCTATAAAAGACAACAGGCTGGATTTATTGCTTTTAAGAGCAGAGAAAAATATTTTCTGAATGTTCTAATAGTATTTAAAATTACTTAATATTATATCTTAATATTGCCTAGATTTTATTAATAAAAAATCTAAATAAATGCACTAATCTTATTGCTCATATTTTAATAATAAGGGGAAAGTTGCAGACTAGCTCTTGTTGTGTATATTTGTGTGTTTACAGCATATACTGTTGTGTCTGAGCTCATTTGTGTTTGTTTGTGTATGTGGGTGTCCTTGCACATGTGTGTGTGCATGTTGTTCACTCCATGTAACACACACTTTCATAGTTTCCACTAAATGTGTGTTTCTGTGTTGTGTTAAAAAAATTAATCTGGCAGCTGTGGTTGCCAGAAATTGACAGCATTTGGTGCCTGTATATTTTGCAGTTAATGACAGTAGGCTATATATATCTTAATTTGCCAACCCATAGGAAGTACTTAAATCTGCTTTGTACTAAATATATTGATGTTCATTATAATAATACGTATGGTCACATGATGGCGATGAGTTCATAAAAATCGGCCTTAACATAAACCACAAACGTATTCTCTAGTGAAAAATAAATATACTAAAATGTATTTGAAATACATTTATTTCATGCTAAGTATATACTACAAATACATTTACATTTGTATGTGCTTAATAAAAATTGGCAAGTGTGGACTCTTTTAGTATACTACCCACTCCTGTCGGTATTTGCTCAAGGTCTGCGAATTGTAACAAACTATTTGTACTTCAATCGCACTTTAATTGGGCCGACGTCGTTCTGAAGTTCAAACTCTACAATATACTGGAGTATATTTGATTGTGTTAAACTGGAACTATTGCAAGTAAACTGTAGGTACACTTTAAATATCTTGCATTTAAAGAGAGATATTATTCAAAGATCATACAAACCTCATCAATAGTGATATTAAAACACATTTTAGGCCTAATATTGTGCATTGTGCACAAGTATTACTCCAAATAAAGTTTAATTGTAAGTTTTTATATCAGTAAGTCTCAAGAAATGTGTCAGTAAATGCAAGAATGTAAATAGATTTGAACTATACTTAGTATGAAATAAATGTATTTTAAATATATTACTTTTTTACTAGGCTATACATTTTTAAATTAACTAAACAACATAAAATCTAACACATGTACATAGGTAATAAAATAAATCAGAATAAATATTGCTTTTTTTACTAACTCAAAAGTGCCAATTACAGTGAATGGCAACTGAGAATTTTAAGCTTCAGATGCAAAGTCACCATAAATGTGTTATAAAAGTCATCCAAACCTTCTGAAATCATACTTTGTGTTGTAACAGACCAATATTTTAAGTTGCTATTCACTGACAAATCTACCTAAACCCTAGTCTCACATAGTCAGATCTGAAGGCTCTGGACTCCATTCCAGCTATTCAGGGTCCAGGGACCAGCCAAGAGGCCATCTGACAGACATGTAAAGCAGCCGATCACAGTTTGATTTATTCAGCCTCATATTTTGGAAGGTGAAAATGTAAAGTTGATGTCCCTACAATAACAGGCCAGCGTACAACTACTAAATTAATTCAAGAACATTGTAAAAGTTTACTACAACAGTGGCACTGAGTCTGCCAATACTTTTGAAAGTCCAGCATTTAGTTGATCCTGTTAACTGATCATTGTCACAATTGTTAACACAACAACTTTCAGTTTCACAAAACCTTTCTGAATAAATTGTTCATGAATAAATTGAATAAACTGAATACAAAAAGAGCAACCAGGAGATTATTCAAAATGTCTTCTTTTGCATTCCAAAGAAAAATGAAAGTCGTGCAAATTTGAAACGAAACAAGGACAAGTAATTAATGGCAATCATTTTATTTAAAATAATGTTAATAAACATATTTTAATAAAAGCCACTTTAAAAAAAATGAGCTGATTGCCGTGCATTATTCTCCACATATAGCGCGATCTGAACCCTAAACACGTTTTGTCAAAAAAGCCGGTTTTGTCCACTTTCAAGGCATCGCGAGTTCACGTTTTACAGCAGAAGCCCACAAGCGCCCTTGTTGTTTTTGAACATAAGCCGATAAGTCCATTTTAGCGAATAAGCAAGCTGTATTCAGGTCAGGTGACAAGGCTACTTTCACTTTGAAAAGACTTTCCTCCCTGCTCCCTGTGATATCTTCTTCAGGGCGAAAAAGGGAAATAAAAGCTGAAACGTTTTCACGGAATCTTGATAAAGCAGCGCGTTACAATGGTGTGGGAAAAGATCTGTGTCTTGCGTGTAAATCACATCCATACAGTTTATGATCACAAAAACAACAATGTTTGTCAGGCATCTACATCGTCATCTGAGGAGATTACAAAGATTAATGTTTTTTTTTTAAACTCTAAAACATGAAATATGGTGGGAGTTATCTGCGGTTGCCAAAAAAGACTGTTCTTGAGTTATCTGCTTTTGCTATAAACAAACTTTTAATATGTAAAAAAAAACATACTTTAATTTGGTAAATTACCTGTTTTTGTTTAAGTTATTATTACTTAATCAAAAAAACCCAACTGCAGTTTGATTGATATTAAATGGAATGCGCAATAAAGAAAAAAAAACGTGATTTCTGAAAGTTATCGGTTTTTTTGCAAATTACTCTTTGTCCGAGTTTCTGACGTGCGTGAACACGGGGCGAGAATTAGGAGACCTGAGTCACGACACCAAGGATGTAATTTTATTACTATAAATAGTCTTTTGTCATATGGCGGGGATCACCCTTACACAAGGCACGTTGCCCAGCAACACACCGTACAAAGAACAGGGACTGAACAATCCATATTTAAATCATCCGATCCACTGAGACGTAGGTTGGCTAGAACCCCTTGATTCATGACTACTTACACGTTTGGGAAAACACCTGATTAATCAACATAATCACCTGACAGCAACAGAAACTTATATCCAAACTATGGCATTGTACAGGTCAACAACTCACCATTGCTTGACGTGTGGGTTGAACACAGTCCAAAGCCGCCCCTCTCCGGAAGGCATTACGTCGCGGTCGATCTTCGCCTCCATCATACCTCAGCAGTGGGGATGTGGGTTGGTTTACCCATTTTTGGGGCGCCATGCGGATCAGGGGACTCGGGAAGGCCATGGCGGAACAGCACCTCCGAGGCCCGGGCGGCCCCCTCCCCCGCCTTGCTCTAACGCCTGGAGCCCGCTACTACTACCTACCCCCCCCAAAAAAATACTAAATTTCACGGCCTGTACTCGGGGCCTGGACCCCTCCTTGGGCTTAGACTGTGGGACAGGATCCCTCCCTGGCTAAACTGGAAACAGTATCCGTCCTTTTGTTAACTCGGATCAAGGATCCTCCATGGGCTATACGGTGGAAACAGAGCCCTCCCTTGGCTAACTCAGGAGCCACTCCGTGGGCTATGACAGGGAAACAGGAGCCCGCCTGGGCTTAACTCGGGCTCAGGAGCCCTCCGTTTGCTATACCGTGGACACAGGAGCCCTCCTGGGCTTAACGGGGAAACATGGCCCCTCCGTGTGGCTATACTCAGGGATCAGGAGCCCTTTTTTTTCTTTTTTTTTTTTTTTTTTTTTTGTTTATTTTTTTTTTTTTTTTTTCCTGGCTGAGCTGGTGATCAGGATAGGCTTACTGTTGCTGGCCACTGGAGTGCTCTCTGGAAAGCAGGCATAGCAAAGCACTTTCAGGAGCTGGCAAAACTCGGAACATGAGTCTGACACTCTTCAAATAGTCCATTACAATATTTTGTAATTTTAGCATATATATATCCCCTATCCCTTATATATGGATAGTGTAACTTTCAAAAGTGTGGAAGGAAGGAGGAGGAACCGGCGAATGCTCAAGGAAACTTTAATCATAACCAACCAAATAGCGCCAGCCCTCTGCGGACGACTGTCGCGCACAAACATAAACAAAACACAAAATAAAGTCCAGGCCTGGTCCTCTCTCGTCCAACACTGTCGTCACTCCTCCTTTATCCTTCCGGAGCTCCTCCGTGGGACTCGAGACCGGTGAGTGGCGCAGGTGTCGCGCATTAGCATTTACTCCACCGGCCTCGCTCCGTTCCCACGGTTCTCGCCCCGCCCCTCTCGTCACATACCCCCATCGCCCCTCGCAGGCCGGGTGGTACTCACGAGACTGCACTCTACTCCCCCCCTCTGGGGGAGCCGATCACGGCGGCCGCGGCGTACCTGGGGGTAAGGACAGACAGACGAGGCGAGAGAAAAGGAGACGGAAGGATGAGGAGAGACAGAGACGAAAGAGGGAAGGGGAAAAAAAATCTTGTTCCGGTTCCCAGACACACTGCCGCTCGGCCCTCCACCAGCTGGGTAAACTCTTCCGCGATGCCTGGCGGCGGCACTGGATAGCCCTCAGTGGACGGCCCGACACTCCTCTGCCGCCCGGTGGACGGCGACGGCTCCTCCGGGTTCGGGCAGCCGGCAGGAGTCCCCCGTTCCCTGCTCCTCCCCATCATGGTGGATGGCAGCAGGCTCCGGCCTCAGGCGAACGGCGGCGACTCCTCCGCTCCCTCACGGACGGCAGCCGTCCCTCCACAGCCCAGGCGGCCGGCAGCGAGTTCGTCCGCCCCCCCGGCAACTCACTCCAGCCCACCGCCTCGAGCCTCCATGGCGGCAGACTGCTCCGTCATGCTCGATGGCACCGCGGACTCACCACAGTGGCGAGGGATCTCTGGCAACACTGTTGTCACTCCTCCTTTTATCCTTCCGGAGCTCCTCTGTGGGACTCGAGACCGGTGAGTGGCGCAGGTGTCTCTCGGCCCCGCCCCTCTCGTCACAGATAGTTTACCATAACTATCAGGATTATATCATATATGTTTTATAACTTTATTTATTTTTTAACTTTATTTAAATCGGAATTTTTTTGAATATATATATAACATATAACATATTTGAATAGGATTTCACAGTAAAATGCCATGTATTGTCTCATCAAATTTATATATATTAAGATAATAGATAGTTAAGCAATTACTAGGGTTTTACAGTATCATTATTCCGTGCTCTTTCCATTTAAAAGGATCACTCTCACTCTATCACTCTTTATAGCATATATGTCTGTGCATGTGCAGGGCTCGTGCTCTATGCACTGAGCTCTCGGATTCCGGGGCGTCTCTAATTGCAGAGGTTTAAATAGAGACACTGCCAGCTAATCCAATTTTGCGTCTATGAACACAGGAGAGAAGAGGAAAGGAAACGCACAGCAGCTACGGAGGAAAAGAGGAGAACGAAAGAGGAGAGATGAAAGAGAGGAGGAGAGGGGGGACACTCAGATCACCAATTGAGAGCACGGAGGGGGAGAGATCGCTAAGAAAACGTCATGATAAAGACGAGTATATGATGAAATGACATTCATAGAGCTTTGAAAGTGAAAGAGGATGTGTGGGCGGCAGACAGGAACAAGAAGGGAGGGATGGTCGTGGTGCAAAAAGGTACACGTTCGCTCACGACACATGAGAGCCGGTGGCTCACGGGGACCCGGGTTCGAATCCGCCGAGTCCCAATCCCATTCCCCCATCTCTCTGCCTTACTTTCCTGTAAATAACGTCGAGTAAAGCCCAGTTGGAAAAGAACAAAAGATGGAGAGGTGTAGAAAGTCCCATAATGAGAGCAGAGAGGCAAAGATGAAGGCAGAGAGTTGAGGAGAGGGGGAGAGTAGAAGGAAAAGCAGGAGATCAGAGGGAACAAGGGAGGGGGAGGTATGGCATAGGAGAGGAAGAGAGAGAGAGATGCAGGCTTGGAGGAGGAGAGACAGAATAGCGTTCTTGTATTTTGAGTCTGTTTTGAAGCGAATAGGATACTAAGGCCTCTGTTGAAAGGATCTGGACGTTGTGCTTGCTCTCTCACTCCCTCTCTCTCTCTCTCTCTCTCTCTCTCTCTCTTGCTCTATTTCAAACACTTTCCATCCCATATTGAGGCTAACGGATTGCATACGGTCTCTCTCTCTTCCTGTGTCTCGCCATTCTTCCCTCGCTCACTCACACTCACACACACACACACACACACACACACACAAAGATTATACTCATGGATTCGTAAGCAGGGTTGGCCCAGATAAGATGTTTGTGGATTCTGTGTGCTTCTCTTCGATGCATCACACACACAAAATATCTCAATACTGCAGCGGAAAAAAAAGTCAGCTTGGAGAAATCTGCTTTTACAGCATTTAATTTTACATTTATTCAGTATTATTGACATTAAAGGGGTAGTTCACTCAAAAATGGAAACCCAAGCATCGTGTACTCACCCTTGTGTAATTTTCTTTCTTGGAACACAAAAGCAGATGTTTAGCTGAATGTACAAAATGCTCCATTTAGTGAAAGTGAGAGTTTTGTCACAGCTTTAGTCAGGCTTTATAAAAGCAGTTCAAATCCTCGTCTGCAATATTACAAGTCTTCTGTAATAAGACATGTAATTGTAATAAGTCATACGATTGCTGACTAAATTTAAATTCACTGAAAGCTTTCACTAAACATTTTGCTTGACAAGTCTTGGTCACCATTCACTTCTATTTAATTACAAATAGGTGCTTGGACATTCTGATAAATGATTCCTTTTGGGTTCCATGGAAGAAAGAAGGTCATACGGGTTTGGAATGACATGAGGATGAGTAAATGATTAATTAATTTTATTCTCTAAGGTGAACTATGTAATATTTGCATATATGCCAGTACAATCAAATAACACTGGAATATCATTAAATGGACTTATGTGCATATTACCAATTAAAAATGGGCAATATCAGACCCACCCAGAGGAAAATTGTTGAGCTCTTAAGAGTTCTCAGTTATGATCTAATCTTTGTTTCTCCTAAATATCATGTGGAGAAGTAAAAATAAGACAATAGTTGAGTACAAACCTATAAAATCAATGCAAATAGCATTATATTAGCAGGTTTATTATTTGCTCTAGAAATAATTTAATGAGAAATATTCATATGCAGATCTGAGTTCAGTTGGAGACATCTTTACAGTAAAAACAGTACTATTGTGAAATATCATTCAAATGGAAAATTTAAATTTAATATATATCACATTTCTGTTTTAATTAATTTTTCAATATTTTTTATATATTTGTATTTTTTTTAAGCTTCATTACTTCAGTCTTCAGTGTCACGGATCCTTTACAAATAATTTCATAAGCTGATTTGCTCCTCGAACATTTCTGATTATTATTCATGTTAATATTTTTGTGGAAACCATGATACTTTTTTCCAGGATTCTGGTCAAAAATATAGCATTTATTTAGATTCGAAACTGGTAGAGAGAACGTGGTAACCAGAGTGGACGTACCAATTAGACAAAGGTAGGCGACCGGGGGCCTTGGCCCCAAAAGCAATGGCCCCCTAAAATGCGTTTTATAATTCGAGATGCGGTGCAGTGCGGCCACGCATTGTTGCTCTGGTGTTCATTACCATGGACAACCGTCTGTCGTCGCGTTGAACGTTTTTCTTCCCAAAAGTAGGGCTTGTAGAAAATGGGGACGGAACAGTCATAAAACCAGGAATTTACATGTGTCACGCGGATTGTGACGGAATGAAGCGTTTTCGTTTGCTATTAATCACCTGCAACGCTCGCGTTGTCGTCTGTAGTACTAAATAGTATTTTGGCCATTTAAATTCCATACACTATTCCATATCGCGTTTGATTGAAGTGTACTGACTTGTTTGATTTATTCATTCAATATTTGACGAATTCCGTGACATAGCTCGTTACACAGTAAACTTCTGTTGAGTAGCATTTTGAATGTACAAAAATTAAAGGGTTTGTGTAATTTTCATTGGAATAAAAGATAGATTCATGTTTTTGCCTTCATTTGATTACCAGAAAAATTAAAATACACAACACAGAATTTCTCAAAAATAAGTCAATAAAATTAAAATTTCAAAGGGCCCTATTATTGTATACAAATTAATAAATTAAGTTGTTTTTATGAATTCAATTAATTAGATATGTTTTTGATTAAACCATTAAAATGGAATACAGAAAAATTAAAATGGAAAGCACAGAATTTGGGCAATAAGAATGTAATTTTTGTTAAACTTTAATAGGCCTAAATTGCTGTTAAATTAAACAAGTTTCATGATTGTAATAATTGAGACATGTTTTGTGTTAAAATTTAATAGAACATCCAGAACAATTCAAACTCAAAAAAAAAACTGAATCCAGAAAAATTTAAACTGAAAAAAAGATTTTGGAAAAAAAAAACACGTAGGCTAATTTGGGAAAAATAAAACGGATTTCATAGGGCCCTACAAATATCATGCATCTGAAGCTATAATTTTAATACTAAGCAACAGTGCATATTATATAGGGCCTATTTTAATTTTTTTTAAATGGCGCTCACTCGTTTTTGTGAAAGACCCAAGAAGGACCATGCACAGTCACTTTCCACACAGGCACACTTCATGTTTGGTTGAAATAATCCTTAAGCACGTAAATTTATAATTTCCTTCAGTTTAATCTAAATGTGCAATTAAAATAAAATAAAAATAAATGTATATTTTAAAGTTAAGAATTAGACAACTGCATAGTGAAAATTACCCCAACGCACCACCTAGTGTCCAACCTACTCTAATACTAGTATAACCTGTTTAAATATGAACAAGGAATTTACCCATTAACATAAATCATTTTTATTTATAACATGTCATTAAAATCTAAAGGATTGGAACACACTAATGGACAGGTCGGCAGCATCAGCAACAGTGAAGAACCTCAAGGTTTTTTAGATGGAATAGGATATATGGAAAGGTAGAGAAATTGTATAAGGCCCCATTCCTGTATTTTGCCTGGGGCCCCCAAATCACTAAATCCGCCCCTGTTTGTAACATTATAAATGCCTTTACTGTCACTTTGATCAATTTAATGAATAAAAGTATAATTTTCTTTTAAAACCATCTCTAAAATAGGTAACACATTAGTGTAGGGACCAATTCTTTGTATTAACTTGTTGCTTATTAGAGAATGCCTATTATTAACATATTGGTTGTAGTATATACTAAAGCTTTAAGCACCCAACCCTAACACCTATTCTGTACTATTAACAGCACAAATTAGGATTTATTGAGGCAAAGTTCATAGTTAAATGGTTGTTAATAGCGGAATTGTCCTTAAAATAAGTGTGACAAAAAAAACAGAAATAAATTTGAACGGTATTTGTACATATGGAACTTACTATACCTTAAAGGGGTCATATGATACTGCTAAAAAAACATTATTTTGTGTATTTTGGTGTAATGAAATGTGTTTATGCGTTTAAGGTTCAAAAAACACATTATTGTTCACATATTTTACATTATTGTGTTTCCTCTATGCCCCGCCTTTCTGAAACCGTCGATTTTTACAAAGCTCATCGGTTGATTGGCCAGCTATCCAGTGCGTTTTTATTGGCCGAATACCTCAAGCGTGTTACGAAATGTTACGCCCCTTACATATTGTGATGATGCCGTCAGGCCGGAGCGATGATTCAAAAACATTAAAACCCATTATAACCTAGGCATTTGTTGCATCCAGTGGGGACACAATTTATGGATTATTACGGTCTTTTTTTTTGCATCACGCCGTGTAAACATAAAACCATGTCTGGCCTTGTGATCAGAGAAAGACAAGCAACAGCCCTAACTCTACCCTGCCCAAAAACCTGTCTTTAATCTATAAAATATAAAAACTCTTTAAATATGAAAAACTTACTTACAGTATGTGAGTCAGAACAGCCTGCATTGTATTCTACTCTCCCAGGATCAGGAAATGGTCCTCCATAAAATGGGCTGCACACATCTGAATATTTGGTTTAATGTGTTCTGGAACAGTGTGTAAATACAACTTAACCACTGATTTCTAGTCGTGTCCCTTTTTTGGAAGGCCAAACAAAGTAATTTAGCTTTCACAACAAAACACACAGAGTCACACACAGCGGGCTTGAATGAGCGGAGGCCGGGGTATCAGTGAGACGCAGAGGGCTAGAGTGAGCAGAGGCGTCGTATTCGACTAAGAGCGTCCTGAAGGGCTTGCGGCATCAACATGTGCCGACCCCGGGGCTGACTCCGCTTCTCCACGGGGGGTTGTGGGGGGGGGGGGTGTGGGGAAAAACCCCCAGTCCGCGATCCTCAATGCAAAGTTGTAGTATTTCCTCAGCAACCAGCACGGATCGCTCCAGGCATGACGAAGCAGATATCGTCCTCTTTTGGAAGACCAAACCGCTTTCACAACGAAACACAGCGCCTCCAAGACATGGCGGCGGCGCCAACAATACTACAGCGAGAATAAAAGCTTCGCCTTCTTTCTTTGCGTGACCATTTGGGCGGCGTTATGCAAATCTTCCTACATTGTGAGGTAGATATGTGGGGGCGTGTTTGAGCGAGCCGTTTTAGGGGGGCGTGGCATAATCTTAACTTTGATAAAGAATATCTTTTTTTTTGAGACTTTAGTCTTTGCAACTTTACAGATCTTCTTTATGCACCAAGAGCTTGTAACACTCCAAAGAGAAAGGACAAATTGAAATCGCATCATATGACCCCTTTAATTGCAATTGTGCCTTGGGAAATGGTAAATTGTGATTTTTCCTTCCTACGGGTATAATGGTGTTGCCTCACAATGACACAAAAAACAGTTCCATCCTGAAAAAGATTTCCCATCATCTGATTGGCTGTTAACAGCACATCTGATCCACACAGCCCTATCTGATTGGCTGAATCGGAGGTGTCACTGCTTCAACACCGGCATCTACCAAGTAACTCTTACACCGTTCAGCTGCACCGAGGGTGTGAAACAACACGTATCAAAGCCAGGAAAAAAATCTAATAGTCTAATATTAATCTTGTGCGAAAGAGACACTATGTTGAATCTGGGATAATTGAACTTGTTTATATTTCCACTGGTCTCAGTATTCAAAGAGAACCCAGAAATGTGTTCACACGAGTGCCCATACTTGTGCACGAGTGTGCGAGCTTGTTCATAGGTTGTGTGTGTGTGTTTGTGTTTATAAAAAGTTGTGTTTGTCGTCAAGAAGAGGTGTTTGTGTGCATGCAAAGATTAAGATGAAAAAGGGTGTGTGTGAGGATGCAGTCGCTGTAATGCGTTTGTAACCCGAGATTCAGGTGGTGATGCAGGCGGGCGTGCAAATACGTGTGTAGAATTTGTTTCCGTGGCAACAGGCATGAGTGAGTCAGTGCTGGTGAGCTTCTATTAGACAGAGAGAGAGAGATGAGGCAGTTTCCATAGCGACTCAGCATCACAGCTGCCTGTGTGTGTGTGATTTTGTGTGTCCGTGAAAGGACCTTGGTCTGTGTAACTTTTATTTTATTCTCTTTTGTGTGCCATTTCCTTTTCACATCTTGATCTCTTGCTTCCCACAAAACACGGGGGGGGGTCGGGGGCGTGTCTCGAGTCTCCCCCCGATCTCTCTCGTCTGCACTCTAATATACCACTAGGCTGCTGGGCTCTCTTATCGCTCTCATGTGAACGCTATGGGGGGGGGGTGGGGGGGTGGGAGCACCGTCCTCTGGACCTTCTTTCATGATTTCCCCCATCTCTCTCACCCACTCGCTTTCTTTCTCTCAGACCCCCTCCTTCTCTCTCGGGGTAAACAGATGTCGTGGTAGTTATTTATGTTTCTGCATGATCTGGTTTTCATATGAATTATCTACAGCGCTTGCACACCACAGAAGCACTGACTAACTGGACATCTCCAAATGCCCTCGCACACTCGATCACACTCACACACATTTATACACACACACACAAGCATCTCCAAGAGCATATGTATATATGCATGAGCATGTGCAGCTCAAACACACTGCAAGAGAAAAGCGAAGGGGAACAACCCGTACCAATAAACAGCACATATAGATGTGAATCTAAAAGAGACAGAATATACCAATCTTGAGACTTGAGATGGGGGAGTTTAGATGGGGTCGAAGGACAGAGTAGGTACCACACAAAGGTAGGGACTCTACCAATGCAGTACCTAGAGAGGGATCCAAGACGTGAGATGGGGGAATCATTCAGTCTGACCTATGTGAGCTTTTGTATTACAAATATACAGAGAGAAACACACACACACAGACTGTACTAACTGATACAGAGATACATCAAAGCAACAGAGTTTTGGAAGAGAAATAGATAGACTGTGCCAGCAGAGTGCAGAAATGATGAGCCAATGCGAGGCAGACCGTGCCAAAAGATCCCAGAGTGTGAGGAGATAATTAAGGATATGGTCAGAAATCATGAACTAACATACTATTCTAACTATTTTTGGTATGACCTACTAAATTTGCCATTATGTGCCATATGCAATTGAACATACAGCACTCACAGTACAGTATCCCATAATGCAGTGCGCTCAACCTGACCTTCTATTTTAAGAGTGACAAGTAAACTGGAAGCAATATCAGCCACTGTTTTTTTTTACCTCCTCTTCCTTGACTCATTTTTTAAAAAGACCATCAAATGGTAACACGCTACTATTTCCACTAATACTGTTCCACAATCTTTTTTTTAGGAAAAGAGTAGGCAGTGTAAAGTGTGTATACACACACACACACACACACACACAAAAACCCCACTGGGTTATCAGTACACTAAATAAGCCTGAAATGTATTTATGTACCTTATTCTTTTACCAATTACAGATAATGGTTTATTCCTGCTTTCATTTTTAAAATAGTGCAGAACATTTATTTTTCAATCATATTTTTTAATTCAAATGATTTTTTTAAGAAATACTTTTATTCAGAAATTATGGATTAAAAAGGATCAAATATGGATCAAATATGTGACCCTGGACCACAAAACCAGTCATATGGGTACATTTTTTTAAATTGAGATTTATATATCATCTGAAAGTGGAATAAATAAGCTTTCCATTATGTATGGTTTGTTAGGATAGGGCAACATTTGGCCGATATATATATCTATTTGAAAATCTGGAATCTGATTGTGCAAAAAATCTAAATATTGATCAAATTGCCTTTAAATTTGGTCCCCAATGAATTCCAAAATTACGTTTTTGTTATATTTACGGTAGAACATTTACAAAATATCTTGATGGAACATGATCTTTACTTAATACCCAAATTATTTTTGGCATAAAAGAAAAAAAATAATTTTGACCCATACAATATATTGTTGGCTATCGCTACAAATGACCCTGTCTACTCTTTAACTGGTTTTGTGGGTCCAGGGTTCACATATAATTTTACATTGTTACAAAAGATTTATATTTCAAATAAATGTTATTTTTTTAACTTTATGTTCATCAAAAAGCAGCACAACTGTTTTCAACATAGATATGTAATAATATTAGCTATAAAATGGTACTATAGCTATACTATTGGATTATAATCAGAAATGTTTTTGAGCAGGGCAAATTCAGCATATTAGAATGATTTCTAAAGAAAAAATGTGAAAATACTGAAGACTGCTGAAACTTCAGCTTTGCATCACAGGAATTAATTAAATTTTAAATATATTAAAATAGAAAACAACTGTAAATTGTAATCATATTTCACAATATCACTGTTTTTACTGTATTTTTTAATCAAATAAATGCAGCTTTAGTGAGCATTAAAGACTTTCAAAAACATTGCAAAATCTTACAGAGCTCAAACTTTTTAACTGTAGTGTATTATGAACTATATATTTCTTATTATAATTTTCAATTTAATGTGCATGGTTGAAAAATAGCAATATGTTTTGTATACAGTATATGTTTATGAACAAGAGCTCTTAAGCGCATAATATCAGTGTTTCACTAAGCAGACCATTACTGTTTATTTTACAGTGATGCTGCAGCAGTGGTATTATATTATATATGTTAATAATATTTTTTTATTAATTGTTAATGTTTTTAATGTATTTTATGTTTTACACAGATATTAGAGATCGTCGGAAGAAGCCTGTGATGTTGTTTATCCATGGTGGTTCATACATGGAGGGAACAGGAAATATGTTTGATGCAAGCATTCTTGCTGCCTATGGAAACGTGATTGTCGTCACTATGAACTACAGACTGGGCGTTCTGGGTAAGTACAATGGTATAGGAAGTCTTTTAATGCACCATTTGTGTCTAAATGTCTCCACATATGAAAGCACTGAGGACTTTTTCATTATTATTTTTTGCTGTTATTGTTCTGTGATGGTTGTTAATTTATATCTTATTTATGATATTTAAAGAATAGTTCACCCAAAAATGAAACTTGTCATCATTTACACCCCGTACTGAAAGATGATAGGCTGTTTTTTAGTATGCTCTGCTCTGTTGTTTTTGAATGGTAAAAGGGACTGTAAAGCTCCAAAATGAAAAAAAAGCACCACAAAAGTTTGCTGAAAATCTACCCTTCCATCATGACCATCAAATCTCATTCATAAATTTAAAGTGCCCTTATTATGGGTTATGAAAGGTTCATATTTTGGTTTTTGGGAGTTCCCGCAACAACAGTTTGCCATCATGCTAGGTCAAAAAAACACTTTCATGTCCGTATAATATGCAGTTATTGACCTTACTTCTCAACGACTCCCAACGATTTTCGCGCTATTCAACGATTCGTTTTTTCCAAACCCCTCCTTTGCGTGACGCTAATCTGCGATGATTGGTCCGATTGGTCTCATTTTCATTTCATCATGCCTGTACTGCCTGATCAAGCAGCATTTGTGAGAGCAGTGCTGCTTTGTGTACAGCGTTACCGAGGAAACCACTATTTTATCCTCCAAAAGCGCACCTAGTGGCAAAGAATGAATTTGCATTTTCATTCAGACCACCGGAAAGACCAACAAGGGGGCGGGCAATATGCTAAAGTTTCATGTTAACATCAAAATGAAACGGCTTGGAATTCGTTTTAAAAACGACTCGTTTCAATGATTCAGAGGTGACTCTTTCTTTTGAGAGACAATAATTTTATACACGGTGCACTTTTAGATTTAAAATTTGCAGGATGTTTTCATTCACTTAGAGCTGTGTTACACACTGCATGAAAGGTAATTTTCAAACATCCATAATAGGGGCACTTTAAATAAAGGGCACTTTCAAGTCACTCGTTGCAGCACCAGATGTGGATCATGACGTTGACCGTCATTATTCTATCACACCAAAGCTGCCACAACATGTCTTGACATGCCATTTTTGAATGTAAGCATGTGCAATAGATTTGCCGTGCTATTGTGTTGCTTCAGAAAACTTGTGGGTGAACTATTCCTTTAAATTTACTATGTGAATGCTTGTGCAGGTTTTTTTTTTTTTTACATTTATAATATTGACCTTTAAAATAAACTTAGTATTTAACTTCACATAATATTTAACTACACATATATGAATTTTAAGTTATTTCAAGGAATAATACAGTAAATCAAGTTATCTCAAGGAACAATACAGTACATCAAAAATGACTACTGGTGTCTTTAATTTTAGAAGGAACACTATTCTCAGTTACTTCCTGAATTATTGATTTTTCATCTATAAAGCTGACTTTTTTCAGAAAACCTAAAGAAAGATGTTGAAAAGGTTGTGATGAAAAGAAAGGGAGGAAGTTCTAGTGGCTGTTCAACTGTATAGAGCTTGGTTATTGAATTGTAAAATCTATTTTGTGAATTATATGAAGCCATCAGCGAGATTTTAGAAGAATATTGATTTATTCTCTTAATTTTTTGAGTATTTTTGAGGCATTAGCATCTAGATGTTGTGTTCTTTTCTACTACAACTTTAACACATTAAAGGGTTAGTTCACCCAAAAATGAAAATTGGCTTGTGTTTTACTCACCCTCGAAGCATCCTAGGTGTATACTCTTAAAAATAAAGGTGCTTCACGATGCCATAGAAGAACCTTTTTGTCTAAATGGTTCCATAAAGAACCTTTAACATCTGAAGAACCTTTCTGTTTCACAAAAGGTTCTTTGGGGCGAAAGAAGGTTCTTCAGATTATAAAAAGGTAAAGAACCTTTGATTGAATGGTTCTTTGTGGAACCAAAAATGGTTCTTCTATGGCATCGCTTGAAGAACCTTTTGAAGCACCTTTATTTTTAAGAGTGTATAGGACTTTCTTCTTTCAGACGAATCCAGTCGGAGTTATATTAAAAATTGTCCTGGCTATTCCAAGCTCTATCATTGCAGTCAGCGGGCGTTGCAGTTGAACAGTCCACAAGTCGTCAAATAAAGCACGCGCATTCATAATAAAACGTGCCTCACACTGTTCCGGGGGGTGAATAAAGGCCTCCTGTGGTGAATTGATGTGTTTTTGTAAGAAAAATGTCCATATTTGAAACGTAATAAACACTTTTATCTCACTTCCATTATCTGTCATACGTGGAAGGCGTTCCGGCGGAAGGCGTATGACGTATGCACAGCGCGCGCACCTCTGAGATATGCTAGTCTCACGAGTTTGTTTAATAGGAGCAAAGGAAGCAAAGTTTCCTTAATTTAGCAAAGGAAAACCAGTCTCCTCTTGGCTTATATCCAAATCCGTCCCTGCCCCTCTACACCGCGCCCTTTTTCTGTTCTTTGCATATCTTCGGTTTGTACTTCTAATTCGTGACCGGCGTTTTGTTTTGTTCTCTCTCAGCGTTCGTCACTAATCACGCAACGCCGACGTGCTGCGTCATCCGCCGGAACGGCTTCCGCGTATGACAGATAACGGAAGTGAGAGAAAAGTGTTTATTACATTTGAAATATGGATATTTTTCTTACAAAAACACATGGATTTGCTTCAGGAGGCCTTTATTCACTTATTCACCCCCCGGGGCTGTGTGAAGCACGTTTTATTATGAATGTGTGTGCTTTATTTGACGACTTGTGGACTGTTCACTGCAACAAAAAAAAAAAAAAAAAAAAAAACCTCTGGACATGCAATGATAGAGCTTGGAATATCCAGGACAATTTTTAATATAACTCCGACTGGATTCGTCTGAAAGAAGAAAGTCATATACACCTAGGATGCTTCGAGGGTGAGTAAAGCACAAGCCAATTTAAATTTTTGGGTGAACTAACCCTTTAAGTGACCTCATCTGGAATAGAAGAATTACAGTAATTTAATCAGAAAGAAGAAATAGCCGAAACTCTAGAAGTGGAGTACTGCTCTCTTTAAATTTAGTGATACTGAAAAGTGATTTTAGGATATAAGAATTACAATAACCCAATCGGGGAGAAGTAAAAGCCTATATTCCACTTTCAGTGGCACTAAACTGTAAAAAAAGACCCAATTATGACTGCATTTCCTAGCTGTTAGTAACAACATTAAAGTACACGTAAGTTTCCAGTTTGGTTTAGGTGTCATATCAAAGATTCACAAGGAACGTTTCACACATTGTGCGAGAGAACCATGTTTGGGCTGTTTTTGTAAAGAGAAGGGTTTGTAGTCGAGATGGCTCCCTTTTTCCATGAACGCATAATGAATGCAGAAGGCCAGGGTGAGTTTACGTTCAAGAATGACAGATTGAATATAAATCTAAACAGACTAAGAAGGTAAATTAAACAGTTCCCTGTGGAGATGAAGTGATCTGAGGGAATCACAGTCAAAGTTGTAAGTGAAGTAGTTTTGGCCTGTGTGTGTGTTCTGAAGTGTGTTTATTTCATATGCTGATCAAACGCTTCGGCCGGAGTACAAAAAGAGAAGAAATTCAGTGTTTAGAATATTTGTGTGCTATGTATGTAATTTTCAACAATATGCTACATTTTGGTGACATGTCCTTTCTAGTTTTGGGCGATATGCTCAATTTTCATATCATCCTATCGTTAGCCTGCGAGATCGCTGATACACGATATTATCGTGTTAATTTATTTAATTATTTATTTATTTCGTTTCATTGCCGGAAAGTGAACCAACTCCAGCGTAAGGCTAAAAACAGCCTTTTTAACTCTTTCCCCGCCATTGACGAGTTCTCTCGTCTTTTAGAAGAAAACGCTTCCCCGCCAAAGACGAGTTTTTACGGCTTTTCGTGTTTTCACTGTTATACACTCGGGGGCACTATTACGCATCTTCTGAACGAGTACAAAACCTCCCGAAAAAAACACACGTGAACAGGACGGAGAAACTAGCGATCTCTTATGTAAACAGATGCATATGAAAAATAATGCGATCATCAGCAATAGACAGCATATAAATGAAAACTGCATAATGTTACGGAGTAAAATGTTGATCCAGGAAGTGGTATATGTCTGTGCAAGCTTTGGAGGTGTTGGTGGAAGTGATTTACTGGATTTATGCTTTGATAATCGTACTGAATATTATTCAGATGTAGTTTTTGATAAAAATGTGATTTTCTCACCTTTTTGCTCAAAATAATGATTTTTTTATGAAACCTACCTATATTCAAGTGTTGATAAAAAAAAAGAATGCTTTAAGCTAGAATAAAACTGATTTTTTTTTTTGTTTAAAAGTAGAGGCTCTGATCTTTCTTTTGGTGTATTGCATATTCAAATATTCATACAGCAAAATATACTAGAGGCCATCAAATTTTAGTGAAAATCATAAAAATAAAAATGCTGGCGGGGAAAGAGTTAATGTGACTGAATTTCTATTTAACATGATAACAATTCAATAGAAATATTGTAAGTTACATATACTGCTTATATTCCTCATTAGTCAAAAAAGCAGCTACAGAAAATGAGCCAAATACCATTTACTTCCCAAAGGAACTCATCACAAGCTCAGTCTAGTGCCGTTTATGCCTTTAAATACACTCCCGTATAATCAGTGATGTTATCTGCAGTGTATGATGAATTAATCTGTTATTTACATCGCATGTACATCTGCACTTTATTGTTTATGATGAAAGAATTTGCGATTCAGAATTCAGTCAGTGTGCGCTGAACAACAGAACTCCGCTGTTTCAGCGACGAGTCATCGAACGCCTCTGATTGGCCATTGCATTCATAAACATAACATAATCGTGTGTGATTGGTTATAACACGCAACACTGTAAAACGACGGAAAAAGAATATACTGGTAACAAATAAGGCCCTCTTGCATTAGATAGTGATAATACTAATATGATAATAATAATAATAATAATAATAATAATTAATAATAATTGCTATCGTCAGTGGGCATCAGCCCACAGCCCACAGGCAAAAGATATCTCGACTATCGCATACACTACTATCGGCTATCGCACAACCCTAGTCCTTATGATTGCATTTTAAAGAATAATTCACGCAACCACATGAAATTTGTCATATTTAATCTATCACCCTCATGTCCGGTTCCTAACATAT
Source organism: Sinocyclocheilus anophthalmus (assembly GCA_018155175.1). Taxonomy (NCBI): domain Eukaryota; kingdom Metazoa; phylum Chordata; class Actinopteri; order Cypriniformes; family Cyprinidae; genus Sinocyclocheilus; species Sinocyclocheilus anophthalmus. The sequence continues at coordinate 105,199 of JADLZN010004632.1, forward strand.
TTAAGGTTCTTGCTTATGTTTTAACACCAAAGAAGTCTTTTGACGATTTGAAGAACCAAACAGTTGTTACTATGGTCAATGGGGGACCATCACAGCATTCGTTCAATTATCTGTTCTCAAATTTCAATTTTTGGGTGAACTAATCATTTTAAGGAAGTATGACATGGGAGATGTAGTAGAAAAAAAGCTTCTTTTTTTTTTATTTAAACACAACCACTATAAACAAGTTGCTTTAGAATTCTTCATTCAAGAAGTAAAATACAAGCTGTTGTCCACATTTGGTTTGCTAATTAAATACCAGTGTGTTTTTAACTATTAAAACCTTTTTGTATATTTAAACTGATAATATAATATAATATATGAAAATTAAAAATGTTGCCTGGCAAATAACTGCAATAATTTAAGTTTAAGTACTAAAATTACTAAACTAAAATCACTAAAATGAAAAAAAAAAACAGTTTTGAATCAGTTCATTGATTCACACTGTTTAAACTGATTTACAAAGATGAATCAAAAATACTAATGCTGATTTTGATACTAAAATCTCTCCTACTTGTCATGACACAAAGAAGATTCCTTTAACTATAAATGTTCGTTAGGAAATAGTGAACCAATAAAATATTCATACACTAAGTATGTTATAGCCCACACTGTACAAACACACAAATACATGTACGCTGCCTTGAAAGGATGCAAAAGGGACGATTATTAGCAGGGGTGAGGAATTTTGGTACATGGATGAATAAGAGTAACCTTTCAGTGTATTATCTGTCTCTCTCCCTTTCTCTCTATTTTGCTTTAAAGAGGTTTTTCTAAAGCGGTGAAGAGGATTACGCGTTTGTGTCTTGCCATTCCAGCCCCATTGGATGATTGGATTGGATGAAACATTTTCAAACAGAAAAAAAATAAAAATGTACAAAGGAAGCAAAAAAAAAAAAAGAACAGAGCATGTGCCACACAAGTAAAGCAGGTTTAACAACAAACCGTAACCCTGGTTTCCACCATTCGCACAGACACCAGCCAGAAATGTATGAGCTATATGCACCTTTACACAGCGAAAGACAGGTAAAAGGAAAAAGGGCCAGAGAAAGGGGGAGAGGTGGAGAGAGAGAGACAGAATGAGTGAAAGAGTAGAGACAGAAGTAGACAGAAGATATGTGAACATGCTAAAAATAACCGTCAGAAGCGCCTTTTTAAATCTGCAGTGAAGCAGAGAATTCATTCAAACCAATGCTAATGCAGCACCCAAACAAATGCAGCGTTTGTTTCTGGATTCTGACCCACGAGTTCAGGTTCCTGTGTGTTTCCGAAGGCTCATACACATGTGTGGTTATCTCAAATTCCTCACGCACACTGAGGAGGAGATGGCAGAAGGCCAAAGTGAGCTGCGAGTGATAGTACACATGTGCGCCGTGTACTGCGGCAGGCTAGCTGCGTTAGCATTAGCTCTCTGCCTTTGTGCAAGTTCTCTCCAGATCTGAGGCGCCCTCACCTTCCATCTCTGTCTCTGCCTCTGCCCAGCTGGCCCTCGGAGCTGCTGATTTGTGTACCACAGCCATCTGCTCAGACTAATTAACTAATTAACTAATTAATGAACTCTGGGGAAGAAAGAACGCACTGTCGATGGGCCTTGCGGGTTAGCGCTGTTTTCTTACCAGGGCCTAAGCGTTTCCTGTATTTCCCTGTTCACATTAACGACTACTCCCGGCACTCACTCTCTTTCTCTTTCCGCTGTCACTACCATCACTCATTTAAATCTGTCCTATTTGAAGAAACAGATTACCCTAATTTAGGGTGACCATACGTGCCATTTTCCCAGGACACGTCCTGGCCAGGATTTCTATATTGCCTAAAATATCTAGGTTTTGGCTTTGCGTGTGCAGACTGATCGGTGTATGACATCAAAATACCTCGAGAGCATTTTGAAAGCATAAGGAACCGTCTGTATGGTATTTTGATGTCATACACCGATCGGTCTGCACTCGCAAACAAAGCCAAAACCTTGATATTTTAGGCAATATAGAAATCCTGGCCAGGACGCGTCCTGGGAAAATGGCACGTATGGTCACCCTACCTAATTAGGTTCCTAATTCTGTACGAGTCTTTATTTCAGCAGTTTTTACACTTTTGCCACCAGCTAACGCAGAATCCCTGAATTATGATCCACGCGCTGACGCGTACCTTTCGAGGATGTTTGCTTTGAGCTATTTGCGTTTTCGAAACACATTTTTCAGTTTTTGATGTGGACGCTAATCGCGTAATTATAAATTCAAAGGGAAACAATGGATGTTTGCATTGTTGGTATCTGAGAAGTGAAGGAGATGATTTTTGCAAATGTAAATGACATGTCAGATCTCAGAATGAAGAGGACACATTTTCATATTTTTACACCTGTTGCAGGTGATCGGCGCCAAGATTTAGCTTGATTAACTTCACTTGTTTATTTCTATTTCAGAGTAAACGATTATAGAGACAAAAGAAGTGGGCCGTCAATGCTATTATTTGGTGGGAGTTCCCACACAATCTCATGGCAGTTCATAAATATTTAACTTTTTGGTAAATTGGTGGCCAGTTCACATGAATTTGTATAACTCTACCTATTGCCCATTGATGGTTAGCCTTACTGATAAAAAGTATGATCTTCAGAAATAAAATTCAAACAAAAGCATGTCATTGTTAGAAAAAAAAAGTAAGCATGAAGGTCCTTCGTTAGGGGGAATTTGTACGAAAACGTATGATTGTTAGAAAAAAAGTAAGCAAGATTTCAGCAATCTTATAAGATCATTACAAATCACACTGTCTCCAACATGGATCTAATAAACTTGGGTACGACATGTATGCAGACTGTACGATGATGACACCTAGTGACTCGTCGGCTATGACGCAAGTTTCTATTGAAGAATAAAACGTTATCGGCATGCGCTAGTAGTAAACAAAAAGATCATGCCGAATCACAGTTTGGCACTTATACTTTTTATGTGTGCTGAAAAAATGAGGAAGCTGTGAAAGAGGAAATTAAAAGAGTTTGAGGTAATCAGTTTAAAGTTTTAGTGTTATGTTGCGTTGATTAACGTACCATTAACGTACCATTTCATGTTGCATTTTTATTGGCTGGGCAGTAAATGTGGGCCATAGCAGCAAACACACTTTGCAATGATCATGAGGAATTTCTGACACTGTCATAAAATTATCGTAGGCTATCTTTGGTCACAAGACCATGACAACGGCCGTCTTTGAACCTCTCTCACTGTACAGCATAGTACCCCCGATTAGGAGTCATGATCACAGAAATCGCCACGATTGTTTCACGATGGCAATCTTTCATCTAAGACAGCCGAAACTTGTGCAGTGTGTCCCAGGCTTTTGGGGGAATTCATACAATAACGTGTCATTGTTAGGAAAAAAAGTAAGCATGAAGCTCCACCGTTAGGGGGAATTTGTACGAAAACGTATGATTGTTAAGAAAAAAAGTAAGCATACTTTAAGCATACTAAGTTATACTTTTTTTCTAACAATCCTGTATTTTAATACAGATTCATATGAAATTGTCAAATAGTTAAATCATGTCAGAATGGGATCCAATGGTCAGGAGATCAGTTTGGAATCTAATGGCTAATATTATCAAGAGATAAAGCTCATTAGTTTTAGCTAATCACTAAATTCTGTTTTAGGTACAAATGTCGTCTCTCCGCCTCATTCTTTTTTCAGTAGCAGTACGTCCTCTGGTAAAACAGGCAGTTAGTTGTCTGTAGCCTGTTGTAAGGTGCAGCCGTGCAGAACGCAGAATATTGTTTTTATGTTTGTGGGATATTGATGTAGCCTAACAGCGAAGCCCTGCGAAGCACAGCTGATTAACTATTTTATTATACTTCACCAACCAATATGCTTGTTTTCGATACAAATATTTCAGTGACAGAAACAAACTCTCCTGTGAGGAATGGAAAGGACAAATGGGGCACTGAGGTTTATAATCTTTCTGCGGACAGAAGGCAGCTAGCTGTGGAGTACACTGACTACTGCTTGAGAAGAGAAAAATTTAAGAATGAATTAAATTCACAAGCAGGAGTTTGAATTAAATTAGAATGACAGGAAGAGGAATTTCAGCAGCAGTGGACTTCAGGCTGATGGGTCAATTCTTGTTTCTTATTGTTTGGCTCCAAGGACAGGTTAATTCAAGCATTCTGGGAAATTATATGTTTTTCCACAGTGGTCCAGGAAATGATTTATGGTAATTGGTAATTTATTAAATAATGAAAAATCTGTAATAATAATAATGAAATAATAATAAGACGAGAATTGTTTGTTATTAGTGCGAGAATTTCTATCGTTCTATCTATCGTTCATTCTATCTATCGTTCGTCCTATCATTCTTTCTGTAGTTCTATCGTTCTATCGTTCGTTCTATTGTTCTATCGTTCTTTCTATCATATCTATCGTTCGCCCTTTCGTTCCTTCATTCGTTCTATTGTTCGGTCTATTGTTCTTTCTGTAGTTCTATCTAGCTATCTATCTATCTATCTATCTATCTATCATCTATCTGTATATCGTTTTATCATTCTATCATTCTATCATTCTATCGTTTTTGTAGTCTATCTTCGTTTTCGTTTGTTTCTTCTAATATCCCTTCATGCTGTCGTTTTCTATCTACTATCTATCTATCTATCTATCTATCTATCTATCTATCTATCTATCTTTCTATCATTCTATCATTCATTCGTTCCATCATTCTATCATTCTATAGTTCTTTCTGCAGTTTATCTATCTATCTGTTCTATCATTCATTTGTTCCATCTATTCCTCTGAATCGTCCTCTCACCTATTCATCCCTCTTTCACTCTGATATGCTACTCTGTCTCTCTATCTCTCTCTCTTTCTCTCTGTCTCTCTCTCCGATCTGTCGTTCACTGGAATGGTGCATATTCATGAGTCCGGCTCCAAACTGCTGCTCTCAGCACCAAAGTCTGCAGAAGATTCGACTCAGCACTCAGCTCGCAGTGAAACTTACCAAGAGAATCAGAGCGGTGCACAGGGTTAGACATTTGACTGATCATTTTGCTAAATTGTAATATGATATTCCATTACACATATGGACGCAACCCGCTGTTTAGGATAATCACTGCATTTTTGCAACATTCAACATTGTGTCTGCACACTTGCAAAACACATCCCTCTGAAAGAAGAAGTGGCTGGTTGCCAAGCAACAGCAAACAGCTCAACAGAAGGAGGTTAATATGAAGACAGTCAAACCCACAGACCATCAGCAACCAATTCCTGAACACCATATTCCCATCGATCAGCCTTTTATCCAATGGCTGTGATGCACACACAGGCTTCCAGTTATCCGACAGACCACACTTCCCACTCATAAAGGTGCACAAATGTTTACATCCTTGCCTCTGACCAATCGGTTTCGACACATTCAAATGGAACCTCGACACACTCTGACAGTATTCAGCATAGACAGCGTACCAATAGAATACCTCCATACTACAATTGCTATTTCTGCAGTATATGGAATGTATATTATGCACGATATGCCAGTTTTCTGTATGTATGGGATACCTTCTGCATTCTGAATGACCTTTTGCATTTGCCATAATGTGCAGTATGCAGCTGCATTGATCCCACTCTTTTTTACACTAAATGAAATAACTGTTAAACACTAAATGATATAAATGTATAGCATCCATTTTTAAAACCAAAATAACTAAGTTAAATTAAACATGCAGTGTAGTTGTCACGGTTGCACTACTGTGAGGAGTGCGGAGCGAGGAACGAAGGAGATGAGGAGTACATCAATCAAGAGATTTTAATGAATACAAGGGAACCAGGAAAACACACGTAGCACTCGGACGAACAATACCGGAGAAGGAACTCAAAACAGGAAACACTTTAAATGCACAACTTAATCAGGGGAAGACGAGACACACCTGGAATCAAATGAGAAACAATCAGGGAGCAGGAACAGGAAGATAATCAAATAAGGGCAAGGAAGACACATAGGGAGCAAAACACACACAAAACAAGGAACAAAGTCTGACATAACTCCCCCCTCCCGGAAGGCGTGTCCTGCGCCGTACAACATCCAACGGAGAGGGGAGGGGTTGGCGCTCTGGAGGCCTCTAGGAGCAGGGTTCCAGGACGGAAGGCCACCAGGGCGGCACCCGTTCCGGGACCCATGGCGGATCTGGCAGTTCGGTGCGCCATAGTTTAGCAGGCAGACTAGGAGGCCACGGCGAAGCAGGCAGACTAGGAGGTCATGGCGGAGCAGACAGTTCAGGAGGCCATGGCGGAGTAAGTAACTCAGGAGGCCATGGCGGAGCAGACAGTTCAGGAGGCCATGGTGGAGTAGGGAACTCAGGAGGCCCTCAGTGAGCTAAACTCAGGAACAAGAGCCCTCAGTGGGCTAAACTCGGGAACAGGAGCCAACCGTGGGCTAAACTCGGGAACAGAAGACCTCACTAGGCTAGATGCAGGGACTGGGAAGCGCTACGCGGGACCGGGCCACTGGAGGGTGCTCTGAAGCGCAGGACAGCAAGGCGCATTTCGGGGTGGCACTGGAGCGCTCTCGGGGTGGAGCCGAAACTGGAGCGGAGCTACTGTGAGGAGTGCGGACGCGAGTGAACAAAGGAGAAAGGAGATATAAATCGAGAGATTTTAATGATACAAGGGAAACCAGGAAAAACACCGTAGCACTCAGACGAACAATACAGGACAAGGAAACTCAAAACAGGAAAGTACTTTATATACAACTTAATCAGGGGAAGACAAGACACACCTGGAATCAAATGAGAAACAATCAGGGAGCAGGAACAGGAAGAATACCAAATAAGGGCAAGGAAGGCACATGGGGAGCAAAACACCCACAAAACAAGGAACAGTGTCTGACAGGAGTGCGGATTCATATGACAGCATAAAAAACAATAAATTATAGTACTGTTTTAAATGTTTGTGCTGCAACATGCATTTGTATTTAATGCTATTTTTTTTAAATAGGTGTGTAGTATACAGTGGCATAGATAGTATGTACCACTGGCCGTGTTATGTGAGAATGATTCATAAGTTAATAGTAATAAATATTTGAATTAGCTTATTTAGTCCAGTTTTGTTTAATTGTAGTCATTTTGTATGATGTGATTTTGTATAGCCTATTTATTTATTATATATAATATAAAAGTGTATAATTATAACAACAAATTTTTGTTTCAGGTTTAAGTTTTAATCTAAATTATTTTATTTTATTTTAAAGCTTTTATTGTCATAAAAATGTTCATAACAACATGTTTTATAGTTTTAGTTTAGTTAAATAGTATCATTGGTTACTGAAGCTTATTTCTTTCCTACTACAACTTGTCAGAGTATGGACCTGTCTGGTGGTTTGTCCTTGGACAAGTTTATGTCTCCCGTTGATGTTGGTTAAATTTGATGCAAGTGTGTCATAGTTTTCCCCCAAATTATCAGTGTTTAAGAAGCCCAGTCTTCAAGACAGTGTTTGTCGTGGTTCTGAACGTCTTCCAGTGGTCCTGTTCTCCTACGTTACACTGTGATTGGCTTATTAAAAAGACGGAGATTGAAGAACTCCCGTGCTTGCTCCCCGAGTGTGTTGTGACAGAAGAACCGACCGAAACAGTTACCTCCGTCTGTACCAATCCGGTTTGTTTCTCTTTTTTTTACTCCGTTTTTTGTTTCCGTTGTGTGCCCTATGGATCTCTCACTCACGGTCCCAGAGCCAGCCCACCATTCTCCCGCGGTACGAGCAGCAGCCTGAGCCCACCGATGATGGAGACCATTTCCCGCCTGCGATCCGCGAGCAGAGCAAAGCCAACGACGAGCAGAGGCTCCGCAAGGAAGTTGAGCCCAACCTTCAGACCCCCCCCCCCCCCAGCAGGTGCGAGAGACGGGTGGACAGTGTCCACCAGGAGGGAGCAAGCCGTGGACAGTGTGAGCGCAGAGTGGAGCTTCGCCCCCTGCATCGCGGCTGAGTGTGAGCTGTATATGGTGCAGCAAAAGGGACAAAACGAAGAGGGGAGGGATCCAGCCCCAGAATCAAGCTCAGAGCGCCCTCCAGTGCCCGCTCCTAGAAAATGCCCTCCTTCCCACCCACTCCTGCCTCCTCCACCGCTGTCATCTGGCAGCCCATCTGCTCACCCTCAGCCCACCATCATTGCAGTGCGAGCCCCACAGGACTGCCATCCTCCAGCGTCACCATGGCTGGAGAATACCTCACCTCCGCTTCCAGCCTCCGAGGCCCAGACTCCGCCTCAGCCCGTAGACCCAGTGGCTCCACCTCGGCTCCTAGCTCCCTCGCCTCCACTGTCACCCATCGATCCATCAGCTCCACCGGGCTCCCTCGTCCCTCCGGCTCTGTTTTGGTGGGGCGTCGACCCGCCATCGCCTCTGGACTCCTCTCCTCTGGCTGCGCCTCGTAGCTCCGTCCTCCAGCCAGCTCCACCTTGGTCCTCAGTCACCCCGGCTCCGCCACGGATCTCTGGATCTCTGCCTCCGCCTCAGTCGCCAGAGCCCTCGGCTCCACCCTGGCCCCCCGGATCCTCGGCATCCCCCTGGCTCGTTGGCTCTCCGTCTCCGCCTCGGGCTCCTCTACCACCTGCTCCGCCGCCATTGGGCGGCCATTCCTCCTCCATGGCTCCTCTCTACGTCGGCTCCACTGTGGGGGGCCGATGGTAGGCTGTGGCCTTGGTCCTTGCTGAGCTCCCCCTCCTCTTTTCCCACTTCCCCCCCCCCCCCCCCCCCCCCCCCCCCCTTTTCCTCCCCCCCTGGTCTCTGTCTGCCGGCCTCCTCCCGGATATCCGTCCTCCGGAACCTCCTCCCAAGTTCCCACCCATTCCCCTCCCCATGTTGTTTCTACGGTGCGAGGACGCACCTTCCGGGAGGGGGCGTTATGTCAGGGTTATGGACCTGTCTGTGTGTGTTTTTGCTCCTTGTGACCCAGTTTCTGTCTCCCGTTGATTGTGTTAATTTGATTCCAGGTGTGTCTTGTTCTTCCCCCAATTATCCTGTGTTTAAAAGCCCTAGTCCTTTCAGTCAGTGTTTGTCGGTTCTGAATGTCCTTCCATGTATTCCTGTGCCTCCTACGTTCCCCTTGTGATTGGATTATTAAAAAGACTGTGATATTGAAGAACTCCTCGTTACTTGCTCCCCGAGTGTGTTGTGACACAACTATTATCTAAAAATACTATGTAAAACATTTTATTTGAAACAAACTGTTTAAAGTAGTATTCTAAATTACTGTCACAAGACCCGTAATGTGCCGCATATGACACTGGCAGAGATATTAAAAATCCCTTAAATAATTTGTCGGACTAGAAATGGAAGGTTAAGTTGAGCAGGTTGCATTGTGGGATACAGTACCCAGTGAAGTAGGTCAGCCGGGTATCCCGTGCCTACAGAAATGTGCATGCTGCTCAGACACAGATCCAGCACCTCTAGGATTCACACTCACCTAATATGAAACTATTATAAAAAGACCTCACATCCACACTTCCCCCACTAATTTGCACTACAGTTGTATTTGTAATGTACTCGGTGACTTCATTCATCTTTAGGCACTCGCCTGTGGTGGCCTGATCCAGCAGTTTGATGAAAACGTAATTTGTCTCGTTTTCTACGGGTTGTCCTTGACTCGTGAGGCTGATGCTTATGATGTGTGTTAGTACACATTCAGTTACCTGTCCTATTAATGTCATTTAGACAATACAGCTATGTTCACAGTCACACCACAGCTCAATGTGGCCCAAATTATTGTTTTCCCCAGTTTTTTTTTTTTTCTTGGCGAGTTTGAACAAAAAAACACCTGTATCCCTGAATCTCACATTTTTTTAATGTGAAGATAAAACAAAACTGTATTTGATGTTTTATAATGTTACTTAAGTTTAAACTGTTAGGGTGGAATTCATTGCAATCAAACAGATTCATCATAATTGTGCTCTTGATTTGGTGTAAACGTTACACTACTGTTTAGTAGTTTGGGGTCAGTTTGACATTTTAAATATATAGCACAACTGTTTCAAGTTCTAAGGATGACTGAAGGATCATGTGAAACTGAAGACTTGATTAATGGCTGCTGAAAATTCAGCTTTGCCATCACAGGAGTAAATTTGAAAATCTAGAAAGCAATTAATTAAATTATAATGATATGTTTGATGAGCATAGAGACTTCTTTCAAAAACATTAAGCCTGTGATTCACTTGTGTTGTTTTTTTATCAAAAATGTAAAATAAAACTTATCCAGTGTTATTTTTGTATTATTTATATAAGTATAGTATTTATTAATATTTCAATTAGCTTTTATTTTTATATTTTTTTTTCATTAATGAAATCCATTTTAATCGTTTGTTACCAGTAACAAACAATGATCTTCAGGTTACACAAAAAATAATGATTCATATCTAATAATATGAATAATGGTCCATATTAATAATATATATTCAATATAGGACTATGGGAAAACAAAACCAAGTCAAGTCGCTGGGGGTATTTGTAGCAATAGCCAACAATACCTTGTATGGGTCAAAAATTATCATTTTTTTCTTTTATGCCAAAAATCGTTAGTATATTAAGTAAAGATCATGTTCTATAAAGATATTTTGTAAATTTTCTACCATAAATAAATCAAAACTTAAATTTTGATTAGTAATATGCATTGCTAAGAACTTCATTTGGACAAATTTAAGGCGATTTTCTCAATATTTAGAATTTTCTGCACCCACAGATTCCAGATTTTCAAATAGCTGTATCTCGGCCAAATATGGTCCTATCTTAACAAACCATACATCAATGAAAAAGCTTATTTATTCAGCTTTCAGAATATGTATAAATCTCAATTTCAAAAAAAAAACCTGTTTCATTCAGAGGGTAAAAAAAATGTGTACAGACCCCAAATCTTTGAAAGGTAGTTTAGGTGATATTTAAAAGAAAGATGCGAAAATATAGGCTATATTTATTGTTGCTAATCACTGCTAATGCTTTATTTTGTCATGGAAACGATCTCATGGTTTAGGATAACGATGCCGTCGGTCATGAATACACGCTACTGTTTTGCACAGCATGTAAATGAATGTAGCAGATGCAGCAGTATCCTTTAAAACAAAGTAATTTTCGGCCTGTGGGAGTTTCAGACGTCAAAAGCTTTTTTTAACATCTGTAACGAACATTTTCACCACCAACCCCAAACCACCCCCAAAGATCTTATTTCAGGATCCCCTCCATCTACAACACCACAGTGGAGCCTTTATAGAGAGTGCGAGATTGAGTGCGGATCTGTTTTCTGTTAGTGTGTTGTTGGAATAATGTGTGCCGTTGTGTCGCTTGTCGTTTCTCACAGGCCTGACATCCTGAAAACACCAGCAGTTTGTCTTTTTCCACTACATCGCCTCTTAGTTTTCTTTGACGTGCTCTTTCTCTAAAAACAACACAACACACAGTCACACTCACGCCCCCCCACCCCCCCCCCCACACTGAATGTCTTATATTGGGTCTGAGGGCTCACAGTAGCTTTTAAGTACGGGTCTTTTATCTCTTTTTTCCCCTCATGTCTTTTCCCCCATTTCTTAATATTACGGAGTAAGCCGGTCTTTCACAGTCTGAAGAGTGGTCTTAGACCTGTGAAATATGCCTTTTTCTCGCACATTTGCATGCTTGTAGGGCATCACCAGTTCAGTTAGAATAGTAAACTAGATGGTCTTACATAAGCTCTTTAGTTCTCATTTACACTGTGACCCCAGAGCCTCACACGCCCCATTTTAATGAGCGGTCGCTGCTTGTTTGAAGTATGTATGTGGATGTGGGCACTTAAGGAATAAAAAAAGGACTATTTTGTATAAAAATGCCAAAAAAACCATGAGTACAGTGTTATAGTATTTTGCTGACTTGATTGGTACACTGCATCACCAATATGTTTCGAAGAATGTAAAATCCAGGAAATAAGACATTTTTAACTAGTGCACGGAGCTGTCATAGTGTTCATTGTGTCACATGCCATGACGTCATAAACCCTCGATTTACGGTTTGTTTTGTAGAAAACAGGACAACACCAATAGACGCCTTTAAATGTTGTTGTGTGTATTGACCCGGTGTACGACCGCACAGAGTAGCATTATAACATACCTTTCAAATGTATCTAGTATGATAAAACAGCGCTGCTTTTTTTCCCCACATACGCACAACCGGAAGGAGCGGAAGCGGTCTACTGTAGCATAATAAAAGCTCCGCTGCTTTCGAGCCGTGTGTCACACTCGTTCAGCAGCCTCGTTTCGCTTCGACGACTTTCAGCCTCACCCTGCTTCATTCTACTACGTTAATAAATCATAAGCTCATCCATGAACATGATTTCTGCCCGAGTCCCATCAGATTGCATCGGCTGTGGTGATGAAGATGACAACTCCCATGATTCCACACTCAGTCACGGCGTCATCAAACTACGCCTTTGTCTCTTTGTTTATTTTGAGTATGCGCCCTCTAGCTGCGAAAATTACATATTGGGCCTTTAAGCTTTTAGAACAACAGTCCAAATGTCTAAACTGGCTAATCGGCTAGACTCGTCATAAAGATGGGCTTGACAAGATGATAATAAAGCTCCTCTCACCAGCAGCGATAACAGTTAATGCATCAAACCCACCCCAGCACCCCTGAGGATCACAGTTCTGAGCGTTGCAGAGGAAAATATGTTCTGCCAAAGCTGCTGTAATTGAAGACACATATGTTTTTGAGCGATTATAAATAGATTTATAGCGATGGAATGATTTGAAGCAGTTTGATTTGTTACTTAATTTGTTCAGTCACCGTTCCTGTAGGCTACATCCTGTAGCATTGATTCACTCACAAAAGATTTGTAAAAAAAAAACACGTAATGTATAAAGTGCGTTATTAAACATGCTCAATTTTACAAATAAATTTACTTCAGTTTTATGAGAGAAAAAATACTGACATTCAAATAATATGTTAAATGAAGCTTTTATAGTACTGCAACTGAAGTCATACATGTTTTTGACTAATAGATTTATGAGTAGCAATAGAATTATTTGATTCTTTTGAAACGGTTCTGATTTGTTCGTTCATTAGTTCAGTCACCATTCCTGTAGGCATCATCACTGGTGAGTGAGTCAGAGTCATGTAGACCAAAGGATTCAGTCACTGAATGAATCAGTTAAAAAGGTTCAAAAATACTAATGTTGTGCTTAATGTCTAATGTGCAGTATACAATGTATAATGTCTACTATTTTTCATTATGCATTGATTACCATGGTAAATTTTACGAGAAAAAAGTGTTTTAAATAATGACTTTAAAATAATATGTTCTGCTGAAGCTTTCATTGTATTGTTTGCTATACCAAACATAGTATATATTATTCATAACAAGTTCAAATCTATTGGAATCATTCCAAATGGTAACAGGAAGTTCTAAATGAACATGACTAATTAATGCTTTATTCCTCTGTCTTGCCTCATTCTTTCAGTTTACCAAGGCACTTTACTCTTCTAGGCCTCAGAGTGCTTGATCTTGGTCAACATGTATTGATCATGGTCTTTTATACCTTTGGTTCACATTGTCTGTTATCTTATCTCCAATCTAACTCTCTCGCTCTCTGTAGGTTTTCTGAGCACTGGAAATCAGTCTGCAAAGGGGAATTATGGGCTACTGGACCAGATTCAGGCTCTGCGATGGCTCAACGAGAACATCGGACACTTCGGAGGAGACCCAGAGAGAATCACCATATTTGGCTCTGGGGCTGGAGCCTCTTGCGTCAACCTTCTCATCCTGTCCCATCATTCTGAAGGTTTGAAACTCTGTTGCCTTGATCATCAATACAAAATCCCATCATTTAAAGGAAGGTCACCAAAAAATGAACATTTATTCATTAGGACTTTTTTTTCGCTCTCTCTCTCTCTCTATTTATTAAAAAATCCATTTAAAACTACAAGTGTAGTTCATACACATATTACCATTCAAACGTTGGGGTCAGTGAGATTTTTTTTCTTTTGGAAAAAAAAAAAATTCAACAAGGACGCATTAAATTGATCAAACGTGACATTTATAATGGTACAAAAGATCTCAAAGAAATTCCTTTCTATTCATCAATATAACTTTCTATTCATCAAAAAATCTTGAAAAAATGTACCACTGTATCAAAAAGTACCAAAAGTATTAAGTAGCACAACTGTTTTCAACATTAATCAAGTTCAAGAAATGTTTCATGAGCAGCAAATCAGCATATTAGAATGATTTCTGAAGGATCATGTGACAGTGAAGACAGGAATAATGATGCTGAAATGTTAGTTTTGCATCTCAGAAATATCCAAATATATTCAAATAGAGAACAGTTATTTGAAATTGTAGTCATATTTTAAAATATTACTTAATAATATTACTCTTTTAATACAGAAATGAAAAACATTCTAATCAGAAGAGGTTTGGTGTCAGACTTTCGGATAGTACAATGATTTTAATTTTATTTCAAGATGGACATAAAGTCAAAAATATTAACTGTCCTGATATCATAATGAAGATACTAGCCTCATTTAAAAACAAGCTTTTATTGAAAAGAAGTAGTTTGACATAATGACTTAAAAAATTATTAAAATGTTTACGCTCACAAAGTAAAAAATTTATTACTTTTGACACCTTGTGATATTTTATACTCATGAAATGTAAACTTTCCTTGAAAATGGTATAAATATTTTATAAAGCCAACATCAGTAGAAAGATAAAAATTTCTTAGAACATGATGTGTTTTAGAATAGGATTTTTTTTTCTCTTTATCATGGACACTCTCATTTGTCATTGACCCATTTACCCTCATGTCATTCCAAACCTGGAAGACTTTTATATTTGGATATTTGGACTTGTTTTTAAGTCTATATCCCTAGTTGTGCTATAATTTTTTTACAGTATACTATTCTATGTTCTGAATTTTTTTAATATTGAGATATTGTGCAGCTGTGTGAAAGTGAGAGGCAATGCCTTGCGGTGTGTGTGAGTTTGTGTGTGTGCGAAACTGATTTACACCGCTATCTCGAGATCACACGTGCGTCTGCATTTGATGCCAGTTTATAATGAGTCCTGTGTGATAAAAATGGAGGGATGTGAGACAAATTCATAATGAGCAGCATGTACAACTATGTGTGTGTGATGCAGAAGTGTTGTACTGCAGCTGAGCTGGCAATTTTTCCTTTACTTGGATTTCATAGGGACTGGCCTAGGGGGTCTTGTAAAGAGTATAGTGCACGAATGTGGTAGTGTGTGTGTGTGTGTGTGTGTGGTGTGCGCGTGTGATGAGGGGGGGGGGGAGACAACATATTTAATAATACTAACAGAATCTGCGATGAAAACCATGGGGGATTTTACATAACGGTGCAGCAGGGTTCTGAAAGCCAAGATGGTTTCCGCATGCTTATCCAGAGCCTTTTCGAACACTGCTTAGCTCACTTTGTTACTTTCACTCAAGTAATGAATCAGAGTTTTACCTGCCCAATTTGCAACCCTACTAAAAGGAGCACATGACTGTTGGTTCATGCTGTAATTGGTATGCCTTGTTGAAGCCAGCATGACCTTTCTACTGTGCGACTGCCCACCATATTAGTTAGCAAATGTTTCTCTGACATAAAACTAGTTGCAGAAACTTTACTTGTAGGGGGTAGCCAGTTCATATACAGTAGGTTCAAAAGGTCTGTGACGACATTGACAGTCTTGGTTCGAATGTAACAGACACACTGTTTAATTGAATATTTTTAAATAAAAATAGAAAAAAAAAAAAAAAAAAAAAAAAAAAAAAAAAAAAAAAAAAAAAAAAAAAAAAAAAAATAAAAAAAAATAAGAGCACACCCCCCCCTTATGTTAACGCCATTGTTAGCAACGGGCTCACAAATTGATAACATTTTTCGGTGGAATTTCAACATTACACCACTGTTAGCCCCATGGGGGGGTAAATACACATTGCACCTCAGCTCTCTAGTGTAGCCAGTGCACAAGGCCAACTGTTGTCTGGCATTCTGGGATTCTGGCATTCCTGTAGCTCAAACAGTAGAGAATGGCACTAGCAATGCCAAGTTCATGGGTTCGATTCCCAGAGAAAGCAAAAAGTCATATAAATGTAAATGTGTACCTTGAATGCAAGTTACTCTGGATAAAAGTGTCTGCCAAATGCAAAAATGTATTCTTGCAATTCTCTTCTGATCTGAAGTTAAAATTCGGTTGCATTCTTTCTGAAATTAAGATTCCATTCTTTCCTGATCTTTTTTCTGAAGTTAAGATTCTGTTCTGAAGAAATGTGTTAAGAATGTGTTCTATTAAGATTCCATTTTGTTCTGTTCTTTTTTCTGAAGTTAAGAATCTGTTCTGTTATTTTCTGACCTTAAGCTTCTGTTCTGTTCTGAAAATGAGATTCAATTCTGATCTCTTTCTAAAATTGAGATTATATTATTTTCTGTTCTGAAGTTAAGGTTCTGTTCTGTTCTGAAGTTAAGCATCTCTTCTGTTCTTAAGTTAAAAATGTGTTCTCTATTCTGATGTGAATATTATGTTCTAAAGTTAAGAAACCAGCCTGGAAAGCATTTATTGTTATGGAAATTAGTTCCACTGGCCTTCCTTTTGTGATGATAAAGATACTCAGTGGCTTTATCTTGCTCATGGTCATGGGTCACGGGTCACACTCTGTCCACATTGACCTACTCACATTATAGTCTGCTCTTTGACTTTTCTTAGTCATTGTCTTGTAACTGGCCCTGGTTTCAGGTTTGTTTCAGAGGGCCATTGCTCAGAGTGGCTCCGCCATATCCAGCTGGTCAGTCAACTACCGGCCTCTGATGTACACCAAGATCCTGGCCAAGAAGGTGGGCTGCAGCTACAGCGACACTGCAGATCTGGTGGACTGTCTGCGAAGGAAGAGCTTCAGGGAGCTGGTGGATCAGGATATCCAACCTGCCCGCTACCACATCGCATTCGGACCGGTGGTGGACGGAGATGTGGTACCCGATGACCCTGAGATCCTCATGCAGCAGGTGTGATTTTAGTCAAAGCAGGGTCCCAGAGTTTAGAGTCTAATCTTGATAGTTAATTAGCGAAAGTGAGTACAATGGGTGACATTTGTGTAATGTCCTCAGGGGGAGTTCCTGAACTACGACATCTTGTTGGGGGTGAACCAGGGTGAAGGGCTGAAATTTGTAGATGACAGTGAAGGTGAGGATGGTATTTCAGCCGCTTCCTTCGACTACACCATATCAAATTTTGTGGACAACCTCTATGGATACCCAGATGGTGAGTTTCAATGATACACCCGTAGTCACTTGCACATAGGCTGATGTTTGCCCTGCCATTGCTGCCACTGAATCTACAGCACAATGTAGAAATTATATTATTCACTGACTTGATTTAAAATACATCACTTGTCATATTTAAATATTCAACACAATGTAAATGCCTAGTTCTTTCATGAAGCTCTAGATGGCGCAGGCTGATGGATTCTTAAAGGTGCAGTAGGAGATCTTGGAAAATGCTAACTTTAGCCTGATAGCACTGAATGTGAACGTCCCACCCTCCCTGCAAAATCGCCGTTCAAAGCCACGCCCCCTGAATGCATATACGTACGCAGATCAGACAATTACTTCAATACATCATGTGTCATTCACTGGTGAGAAAACTTTATAGCACAGTTAGTAAAAGTACAACAATACCGGGAAGGAAGATCGAGTTGTTGATGTTTGCCTGCCATTCTCACTCTGTCTGCAATAGCGTACGTGACCGCGTACTTATAAAACTTATTATCAGGTGTACATCAGATGTACTTCAGGTGTGCCATTCAGGACAGTCCCACAGATTTCTGTAGACAACACTGACATACACATCTATACGTTCTTTTAGCGGTTGTTCAAGGTAATCAGTCTAATTTTACCCCTCACCTTGGGTGCTTCTGTCTCACTGTCTCCTATATTGAGTCAAGGTGCCCTGCTTTGTGTGACAACCAACTCTGTCTTTCAACATCCAACATCCATCTTTTTCTCTCTCTTGGTCTCTCTCTGTCCCTTCTTAGGTAAAGACATACTGCGGGAGACTATAAAGTTCATGTACACAGATTGGGCTGACCGCGACAACGGGGACATGCGGCGTAAAACTCTACTTGCACTTTTTACCGACCACCAGTGGGTGGCGCCAGCAGTGGCTACAGCTAAGCTGCATGCTGAGTTCCAGTCCCCTGTTTATTTTTATACCTTCCACCACCACTGCCAGACAGAGGCACGACCTGAGTGGGCAGACGCAGCACATGGCGACGAGATCCCGTATGTGTTCGGTGTACCCATGGTGGGAGCCACAGATCTATTTCCCTGCAACTTTTCCAAGAATGATGTCATGCTCAGCGCTGTGGTGATGACATACTGGACCAACTTCGCCAAGACAGGGTGAGAGTTTGATCTGTCCAAATTTGTTCACCCAGTGAGACCAGAATACAAATGCAGTTCTGTCTTTTTATTTTCTTCTCACTTTGTTTCAATATTTTGTTTCCAGTGATCCGAACATTCCAGTACCGCAGGATACCAAGTTCATCCATACTAAGCCCAATCGCTTCGAGGAAGTTATATGGACCAAATTCAGCTCTAAAGACAAGCAGTACCTCCACATCGGGTTGAAGCCTCGCATCCGGGATAATTACCGTGCCAACAAAGTTGCCTTCTGGCTTGAGCTGGTTCCTCACCTCCACACCCTTCATGTGGAGATCATCAGCTCCATAACCACGCGACTGCCCCCTGGCAGCCCGCACCGGCCCGGCTGGAAGGGAACAGCCCAGAGCCCTGGCACACGCTCTACTCGCCACCCCACGGTCTCAACCTACCCACCGGACCCGGACCTCGAAGGTTCTGAACACCCTCCTGAACGCTTCCCATTCCCAAGTGACACAAGGGACTATTCGACGGAGCTGAGCGTGACAGTAGCAGTGGGTGCGTCGCTGCTCTTCCTCAACGTGCTGGCATTTGCTGCGTTGTACTATAAACGCGACAAACGGATCGAGCTGCTGCAACGCCGCCATCGACGCCTCTCGCCTCAACGTGGGGCGGGGCCGGGCCTTGGCATTGTGGGGGCTCCGCCCCATAACGACCTGGCATTGAGCCAGGAGGAGGAGCTAATGTCCTTGCAGATGAAGCAGCAGAGGGTAGAGCTCGACCACGGCACGCCTCTACCACCACGTGGTCTACATGGCGACTTGGAACCTCTAAGACCACCCGTGTGCCCGCCGGACTACACTCTGGCACTACGGCGGGCACCTGAGGACGTGCCACTTATGACGGCTAACGCGCTTTCCATGATCCCCAGCACCATCACTGGCATGCAACCCCTCCATGCCTTCAACACTTACCCCCCTACACCTGCACCGAGTGCTGGGCATAGCAACAATGCCCTGCCCCACCAGCACTCCACCACACGAGTATAGTAACCCCTCTGAGGGGACCGGGCCCCCCAAACGCATAGGAACACAGACCTCCGGTACTAAGAGTGGTGCGCTACACGGATACTGTCCAACACACCGCTCCTGTCCTTTTTAAGTCCACTCCCAGCACACTCTCTTTCTCTCTCATTCTTTCTTGTTTTACTCTTCCTGCTCCTCTCGTTCTTGGGGAAGATTTTGGGTGGAGAAATGTTGGCCATTTTCCCTACTCAATACAGCAGCTATCCCCTACCATTTTATTTTTTCTCCTGTTTTTTCCCCCTCAAGTTTCATTGCCACCTTTCCCTTAATTTTCTTTTCTTCTCCCCGAGTCTTTTGCTCTGCTGTAGCCGTTTCTAGTCCCCAAAAAATAACAGTTTTTCCTACTTCGGACTGTTTTATAAATCAAGAAAACATACGTGTAAAAAATGTATTATTGATAACCTTATAAGGCTATGAATGAAAAAAAGATTCTACTATCTAATTTTTACCAGCATTCTTGTGCCAAGTACTGTGATCATCGTCCAATCAGATGCAGTCTAGTGGACGGACATGGAGAGAATCACCTGAACTGGATTTATTCAAGGAATTTGCAGAATTGAGAAAAAAAGTGCCAAATTAGTTTTTCTTTTCTTTATTCTCTCTCATTTTTAATGTTTATTTTTTGCTTTTTGTTTTGCACTGTCACTGTTATTTGCCTATGTAGAGAAATGAACAACACTACAAATATCTATATAAAAATATATAGATTAATTAAATTTATATCTTGATTGCGCTTTGGGAATTTTGCATGATTTATTTTAGGAAAATGGACATTCGAGATTCAAGACTCTTCTTTCTGTCTTTTTATTGTCTTTTTCTGCAACAGTCTTCTCTCTCTTGCTCTCTCTCTTTTTCTCTGTCTCTCTCTCTTTTTTTTACATCAGCTGTATTTTGTGCACTTCATTTGGAGATTCTTTTCCCTCTGTAGATACATGGTCATATCCGGAAATGAAACTGATTCTTGATGATAATAAAGAGGATAAATAGTTCCCTTCGTTTTTTCATTTATAATTACGGAAGCTGTGCAACAAAGCTCATCTCCCAGAGAAGGACTGATCAGATCCACGATCCCCTCCTTTCCTTTTTTATCCCTTTTATCTCTCTCCGCTCGTATAGTCCTCTGTAGTAACCCGCGCATTACGCCACATTGAGTTAAGGAACGTTCACTGTCGCTCTCTCTCTCCGTAAAGACTTGGACTCTGCTGAGTTGGACGTCCAGAGCGACGGGATCAACACCTGCTCCCGTTCCCGCACAGCTGGAGTCTCTCCGTCCCTCTCTTTTATCCAGAGCCCAAGAGAGCTCATGACGTGTCCAGAACATTCTTCCCCCTCACTGACACTGACCTTTGAGTGTTTATCTCAGTTTGAGCTCGCTTGTCATCAGGCGGACATCTTGTTATATGCCCTGTCACAAGTCCTCGTGTAAGACCTTCTGATTCAGCCTCTCACCTCTCAACGTGTTTTTTTCTGAAATCTCTCTTTCAGGGTGCCAAGAACGATCTGGCCGAGAGAAAGCGGGAGACGGGGCGGTTTGCGTTCACGTGTGCGCATGTAAGTGTGAGTGTATGAGGAGCAGGACAGATGTGGCCCTAAATGAGCTCTGAATACTGACTCTGGAAGCTTTGTGCATCAGGTTGGAGCCGTGGTGGCAGTCAGGAACTAGACGCAGCCTGAAGAGGTGTACTGCGCTACAGTGGACGAGGCGTCACTCCTCACGCCACTTAAATTTACATTTACGATCCATAATGCAAGCAATTGTGCATACTGCTCCCATCTCCATCAATTTTTTGTTCTCTCGTCGTCTTGTTTTTGGAGTTTCTTGTCGTTGGGTGGATGGAAAACACACAAGACCACCTTCTGTCATGCCATGATGAAAAACACAAGATGCAAACTGTACATTTTTATAAGTGTAAGAGATGACATGGTCTTTGTAAATATTTTGTTTGTTGTTGGGTTCATGGCCAATCGTATCCACTGTAAAAACAGGTGCAAGCTCATTCAGCCAATCACATCCCTCCACCCACGATTCTGAAGACCCTTATTAGATTTTCATTTGAAGGTTTACAGATACTAAAGCTTCTTTTTCGACGAAAGACATTAAATTGTAATGAATGTTGAGGGAAGCGGAAATGAAGCGAATTCCACATTAGAGAATATATAGAGTCAAGAATGAGCGCACTTGATGAGAGTAATTGCATTTGGAATTCAAATTTGCTGCAAGACCCAACAATGCGGTGGACAATAGTCGCTGGCTGCATCTGATTCTGTTTCGTTTGAAAAACGGAGGGTGGAACCGATCAGGGCCTAATCAGAATATTTTAGTTGGAGAGCGTTAAATGAGAAAGTTTATGTGGAGAAGCTCGTTTTATTTCCTCGTACGAGGATGTAAATCGCTTGAGTCAGCCCTGTTTTTTTTTCTGAGGCCTGCTGTTTGAGTCATTCTCCTGGGTGTTCTTCATTACGCTTCAGTGGACTAAATGACACTGTGGGGTGTTTGTTTTCTCTTACCTGGTTGTAAGTTCTTAGAAATTTAATGTTACCCAAGCCATTGGAGATGTGTTGGAGTGGGGCTGGGATTCCACAGAGTTCTGGCTTATCTCTTTGTTGTGAATTTGAGCTGCATATATTTCAAAGTAGAGAATTTAAACAGTTCATATTTTTCTACAAAATAAAGGGAGAGATGATTCTACCGGCAACTGACAGACATATAAAGCACACTCTCACCAGACATACATGGTGATACATTTTGTCTGTGTTGCCTATGTATTATAGAGGATTTAAAGAAAAAAAATATTGAGAAACACAACTGTTGAGTATTAATGCTTGGTCGCCAAAAAAAGACTTGCACCTGTTGAGTTTCATTTTGTTGAATTTCAGCAACGTAAAAAAGGCTTGAGATGAGGGGACTGTATGACCGCAATGGGTCTAAAGAATGAAATTCATATTTCTATTTCCTATACAGGCTTCTACACACTGTATGTTGTGTATCTGAACTGGACAACATTAAAAACGGTTATTAAACACACTGATAGACCTGTCTCCTTATTCGCATGTTGTTGTGCTAAACTGTCTACTTTAAAAATATGTTTTATGCACTAATTTTATGTATACTTACAGTTTAATTTAAACTTCCTATTTTATCCTCTAGATGGAAGCATACTTCACACAGCCTCACAGCATTGAGTCCACTTGGCAAACCCTGCCTGAACCCTGAAAACAAGACGTTTGGTCCTGCCGTTAAATGTACACACCTCAGAAAAGGACATGTCCTGTAGAGTGCGTACACTTCCAACTAAAAATTGAACAAATGGCAGCACAATTCATGGATTTGTAGAAAACTGAACATACAAATATAATGAAATAAAAGTGTCTCATATGTACTGTAGTCCAGGTGGCTGGATACAGCCAGACAAGCTGTTCGCCACACCGATATAAGACTTTGAGTCCACTTGTGGGCTCTGAAATGTTCCTCTGCAGGATCTTCTGCCATGTTCGCCTTGTTGAATAAGTCAAGGTGTCACTGCTGTTTTGCTTCTCTCTCCGCATGATGCATACTCTAGAAACATGACTGCAGGCTTTGGAATGCAGAAGACCATTTGAAGAGCGACACCTGGAAAGCATTTTAGATTTTAGATTGGGTAGTGTGTCACAGTCAAGTGTTCTTGTCCGGGTTTGTTGTGTATGTCTGACTGCTGTAAACATTTCCCGAGCTCCTCTGAGCTCGCATCAGCTGTTTTGCCGTTGGCAGGCTGGTGCAGCTGAAAGCAGGAGTCTGACTTTCCCTCGCAGGAAACTGCTGTGCACCTGCAGAAGTTCTGGGAGAGAGGAGACCTCCTGCGTCTGTGTGCTGGCAGGAGCTGAATCATCTGGAAGAACTGTGGACCTGGCCTGCTGTGGAAACAGAATGGACTCGTTAGGGAAAATCTATCATCCCACAAACTAAAATTGAATAGATTGCAGCTCTCAGATCTGATTGGATCGCCTCATAAAATAATCACAACACACAAAACCAACCAAGACTATTTTCTACTGCTAAAATCAACTAGCCTACTTTGGTTACTAAGCTAGTTTCCCCTCCCATTTCAAGTGTATTGTGTATTATACCCTATATGTTAAGCATGATTCATATTTTAGCACAGTGGGAATGGTTCACTGATGATGATTGCATTTTATTGATGCAGCCTTCAATTCATTTTCATAGTTACAGAAAGTAATGAATCATACATTGGAACTCTGGTTTACTATAGCGGGAAAAATCAGTTTAGACTGAACTTATTTTAACTGCAGTATAGTCTGCAGTATATGTACACATGCTGTATTTAGGTATCTCTATTGTCACTGTACTTTTATTCAACTGACATGTATGAAGTCTTATTTGAAAATTGCCATTTTTGTGTGTGTGTGTGTGTGTATATATATATATACATATATAAATATATATATAATATGATATACGTGTAGATAGTATATAGATATATAATATAATCTATGCAGCGCCACCGTCCAGCATGGCATGAAAATTCACCTCACAGTCACTGAAGCTTTGGAGAAATAAAACACATTTCCCAGAATCATGCCGCCACTTTGACTGTAGCTAAAAAAGAGAGAGGGGAAGTAAAGTGTAAACCGATTACGCTGCACGTTTGCACAATTTCCAAGAATGCCAAATTAGAAAAGAGGCTGGATGTGAATGTCAGAATAGTCAAAACAGTCAGAATAGACCTTGCTGTGACAGACACATGTGCTCACGGTCACAACACATCAGCGGTTTTACACCTCTAAATCAAGACTGTGCAGGATTTGGCCGAGGCTGTGGATGTTACTGATGTTGTTATCCAGCGCATTGGCCAGAGGAGAGTTGCTCACTGTTTTCATCGCATTACTCAGGGCCTTATCCAGCAGAGACAGACCAGTCTGGACCTCCACGGCCTGTCCATTAACCTGGAGACATAGATTTAGACTATGAATGAGTAGAAATACTTTCTATGAAATACACTGGCTCGTCACTTGCTCTTACTGGCGTCTATTAAAAATACGCCTATACTGGAAATCAGGTTTCACTGATATGGAGATGACATGAGAAATGCATTAAAATAGATTTGAATGATGAATTAACACATCAAAGCCTTTTTAAAGTACATTTACTAGTAAATATAAAAATAAATGAGTTACATATGTATGATGGATATTGATGTTTTTATATTATGCTGCATTACTGATTTGCATAATACTGGTTTTAAGTATTTAATGTATTTATGTGTATGTATACATAATGTTTTTATATTATGTTAAACACACAGTACATCATGACTCACATCTATATGTTCCCAAACAGCAAAGTCAACACTAGTCAGAGGAACAAAATAGGATTTCATCACTCCACAGCCTCCTCTGCAATCTCGCTGAGAGAACAAGAAACAGATGAAGTGATGTTTCTGAAAATAACCTGACATTCTGTGTGAAGCACATAGAGACCTCACCATGATGACCTCAGAATCTCGAGCTTCTACAAAGTGGTCCAGAACCCTCAGGTCACAGATGGGTCATAGGGGCGAGACCTGCTTTCCACCCAATCACAGAAACACTATCAGAATTCGAACACTGAGTGCATACACTTGTAGCTGTTATGTATCTTTGTAAGTCAATGTAAGCCCTCTTTTACAGTTACTACAGACTGTGCAGATTTGAGCTCAACGCATGCACCGTATGACTCCTGCGTTATCCTGTTCCTCATGCGTCCTTGATATTCCAGCGCGCGCTGTTCTGTCTGTGCTGTGTTTGGCATTCACTTTGTTGCTCAATATACATTCAGCGTTTCTGTATACACTCCTGTGACAACAGTGGTCTCACGTTTCAGGGCAAACTTGTTAAACTTTCCTAGAGGCACTTGCATTTGGCGACTGTATAAATAAATAAAATGCTAAATAAAGAGATTAAAACATACGCCTTGTTGAAAAAGCTGCAGACCAACTTAAAACCAGCAAGCTTTTCCCCCCCAATGTATGTAGTTAACACTGTTATTGTACAATATATAATCAAAAATGTTTCTACTAATTGCAAGAATTTTCAAGATTTTTTTCTTTTCTTTTTTTAACAGGACTACCATCTAGCGTTCAAATACTAAATTACAGCCAGCCATGCATCTTTTGGTCACAGCTGTAGAAATAGGTTACCCTACTCAAGCATGGATTATGGGCCGGCCGTGGGGTCCTCTTTAGCAATAGTACTTTCTGAACACCTATAGCATCTTTAATGTTGTATATTTGGAACCCTTGATCATTTTAGACTAGGTAAAGTCCCTGACTTGGGGCAATGTGATAGTTAGAAAGCATCTGATTTGTCAATGTGGTTTGCTGATCTGGGATCAGGGGACTTTGATTGTTTACATTGGGCCACATCTGCAGAGTCTTCCAGAACATGAAAAAACTCGATAGTACCTCCATCCTGCACAGAATGTAGCGGCAAAGAAAGAACGAAGCATATTTATTATTCCCTTGTGTTCTTATACAATATGTATAGACACAAAATTACAGCCGGCAGTAATGATATCAACCGAAGACAATTTATAGAAAGGAATACAAGGGAGAAGCAGAATATGAGTTAGAGAGAGAGTTAAGGATTATACAGCCTTATTCGCTTTATGGCATTTGCATATCCTTGCTCATTTGTGTCTCTCTGAGATTAGATTATGCCCTTAAGAAATGAAAGGAATGTCCCACAAGCTTGCTATTCTTGTTCATGGCATTAACTTGCATTGGTCAGTTAATGAAAACGCGTCCTGTGTGACCTTTACATTCCTTTAAACTTATGTTGCTTTAAAGGCAAAATATAGATGGTTATTTAGGTGGAATATTTCTCCAGGATGTGGCAAATGTTCTTGTTTGACCATCTCAGTAAGTTTTGAATTGTCCTCCTTTTTGTGGGTTTCAAGGCTCTCTGCACAGGCTAACACTTTTTCAAATTCATCTACTCTTCACATTTTTACCATGCCATATATTTTTCCTTCCATTTTTACAAAACCTGCAAAGGTCTAGAATCAGATTTTTACTGGAAATGATGCCTGGTATTAATGATTGAATTGTGATGAAGCAAACTATATGTGGTTGTAATGATGAAACTCGACTAGAACTCGACTTAGGTTTTTATTGATGTGTATCAGTAGTGTTTATTGAAACAATAAAATGAGAATCCCATAGAAATAGGTTGAAAAAGCATGACAGCTTTTGTTTGTTTCTTTGTTTTGTTTTGACATCTTTATCAACCCAAAATTCAGGTGGTATCAGTGAATTACTTAACGTGTATGTAAACTGAGACAGTTTGTCACAATTAAACTATGCTTACGTAGGATGATTAATATGAAAGGGTTACTCCAAAATGAAAATTTTGTCATTAATCACTTACCCCCATGTCGTTCCAAACCTGTAAAAGCTTTGTTCTTCTTCGGAACACAAATTAAGATATTTTTGATGCATCTGAGAGCTCTCTGACCCTCCCATAGACAGCAATGTAATTACCACGATCAAGATCCAGATCTTACCCAAGTAAGGGGTTTTTAAGGAGCCAGTAAGATTTTTTATGTTTTTGAAAGCAGTGTCTTATGCTCACCAAACTGCATTTTAGTTTATTAAAAATACTGTAAAACAGTCATACTGTAAAATATTATTACAATTTAAAAGAACTGTTTTATTAGATCATTTGGCATAATGAAGGTAGGGAGGAAGAGGTGAAGGTGAGTTGCAGTTATCATAGAACAGCTGGAAATTCTTGTCTATGGCCATTTTGTTAGTCAGGTAGTTCTCCAGATCCTGCACAGTGAGCTCTTGGACTCTGTTCCCCTCCTTTGTGTTCTTGGCAAGAGCTGCTTGGGTCGGAAAACGGATGCGTATGTTGGTTGGTGCGTTCCGGTCATATTCGGTGCAGCAGTAGGCAGACCACACGTCTTCAGGGATGCCAACGCGGTCCTGGTTGTTGCGCCGGATCATGTTTCCAGTAGTGGTAATCCCAGTTACAATATAGGCTGTACCCCGACAGAAGTTGTTGAGGCGCACACGGATGCGCTCTTCGTGTTCGCGCCATGGTCCGATGTTAAACTCACGAATTTCTGGCACAACGTTGGTAAGCGTGTAGGTGGCTGCTCGGTCCTGTGGGTCTGACTGGTGCTGGTCTGGATTCAGATGGCCTCTCTCATACAGAACCACATCAGAGTAGTCATTCAAAACCGCCTGGCTGTCCTCAAACTTCATGTGTAAGTATCCGGTGGGGAACGGCATCATGTTCCCATTCCCATCAAGCTCTGCAAGCTAGGAAGAAGGTCAACACATCATTACAAAGAAGAAAGCCAGTCCTCAAACTCTCGGAAAAGCTGTCACTGGGGTTTCAAAAGGTACACCTTTGTATCTTATTTACTCCAAGGGTTCATATTAGTACCTAAAATTTACATATAAGTATCTTTTGAAAGGGTACCATCCCAGTAGCAGTTTTTGTACTTTTTATTCTGAGAATGAATAGTTTCATACCTGAGGTTCATACATCCAGGGATAGTCCACACGCCGATCGCCCTCTGTTTTCTTGAAGGTGTATGCAGAGTAAACTGGGATACGGTTTTTGGAGTCGAACAGGGTTACATATCTGGGTTTGTCAGCATAGTGCTGGCAGATCTTCTTGAGTCTGCTATCTCTGAAGCCTCGTGGTGGGGTGCCCATATACAGCGAGTCCTTGCATCTCTCAATATGGTTGAAGTCTTCAACTATGGTTGCAGTTCCCCAGTGTTCATAGAGCAATATTGTGATGGCAAGGGTCAGAAGGATGACCGAGGGACGCATTTTAGTCAAAGGAGCTTCTCGACAGTCTTACTTGAGCGCTTCTTTGATAGAATGAGAGAGAGAGGAATTCGAAGCTGGTTATTTTGAATAGCATTGATTAGATAAACAAAACAGAACTGATGAGACTTTGCCTAAATGAGAAGAGTGCGTCCTGCAGGTGAACTTGTACAAATGTGGCTTTACATGGATCTAGGATACAACATTTTAACTTTTTTTCTACCTCAAGGAAAACAATATATTATTGTTGTTGTTTGAACTTTGCTTTGATCTGTAACTTGTCCTGCACTATTGGTGTTGTGGAAATTAATAGTTGAGGAGAGGTGTCTTATTATCCAGAGACGTACATTGAACAAGGGGTCAGAGCCACATCAAGAAGTCATGAGCCGCTTTTCCACTGTCGGGCCAGTGCGACCCAGTGCTTTAAACGGGCCGGGCTAATAGCCTAGGACCTGTAGCACCGTGCCCAAAATCACGATGCATTTCCACCGTCGGGCCAGAAGCTCCGTTGCGCTTCACTTTACACGCCTCTCTGGAACAACGTCACGCAACCCCATCATTTCACCAACAAAGAGAAGTTATCAGATAACTAACATTAATCAGAAAGTCACTGGAACTAGCGCGATCACAA
Organism: Sinocyclocheilus anophthalmus; assembly: GCA_018155175.1. Lineage (NCBI taxonomy): Eukaryota > Metazoa > Chordata > Actinopteri > Cypriniformes > Cyprinidae > Sinocyclocheilus > Sinocyclocheilus anophthalmus. Next base: position 134,121 of record JADLZN010004632.1, read on the forward strand.
AACGAACATTATAAAGGGGCCGTTTGTTTGCATGTTTTGTTAAAGATTTAAATCCAAAAGCATCAATGTTTTACAATAATAAGTGATACATTGATCATAATTAATTAATTTATCAGGATTAAAAATTAGTCTCAGAAAGAAATGGGTTAGGTAGAACCGTTATTTCACAAAAGAAAGAGGACACTACTTATTCAGTCGAGTCTGTTTCTTTTATTTGTAGAAAAAACACCACCCCCGAGCCATCAACAAACATCCACAGTTACATCCACACTTTGTAGAAAGAATGATCAGTGCTATATATTTTCCACGCGGAGTAGAAGAGGGAGCTCCACAAAAACAAAAAAACCATATTATGATATACAATATGTTACTAAATATAAGAGCAGGATTGGGATAGAAGGAACAATGATGAAGCGACAGGTCTGGATTTTCTTCAACTAAGGCAGGGTTGTGACTTGTACCATGTCTAATATGGTAACCTTAATTGGCTAGCATCGACTCTATTTTGCAATCGGCTCTATATAATCTATGTCTGCGGCTGTATGGTGATCATAATTAAACACATGGATCTCAGACAGAAAGTTTAATAACTCGCTGCTGTCTGAAAGTGAGTTGTGTGAGCTCTCAACTTGTTTAAACGTCTTTGAGTGGTGTATTTGTTTAAAGTCTCCATGAAATGAAAATTAAAGTTTTTTTTTGGGTGTTGGTATCAATATGTTAGTCTTAAGGTTGTCTATAAGGCAGTGTGCTCCAAAACGGTGACAAAATTTGCATTTATAAATATAAGCGTTCAAAGCTTGCAGTTCATCGCTTTCAAAACGGCTCAACGATTTTTTTTTTTATGTCACATCGTACTTCATCTTCTCGTTAAATCTTCTGACCAATCAAATGCTCTAGAATCCGAAGCACCCGCCCCCTACACTATAAAATAGACCGAAGCCGCGGCTGAAATCGGTCGCTTGTCCACAGAATTAGTATTTTCTGTACAGTGAATGGCACGTAGTGCACTATATAGGGGACAGGAACGCATTCAAACAGTGAATATGCTTTCATTGCGGAAAAAAAAGAAACGTCTGGTTTTGACGCGTGTCACGCTAACCACCGACAGCACACCGCACCGCACACACACTCTGCTCGGTCCAGAGACACGATAGCACGGAGCGGATAACATGCACGAGTCGGCGCAGACCACAAAATGTATCGGAGGTATTTGAATTCTACACAGAATGCTATAATTTACAGCAATATGGATGAGATTGTGACTGGCATACCCTGTCAAATGTGGCTTTACAGAGCTCAACGGCTCTGAATGGCTCTAGCCCAAGCTGTGATATAAACGAACGCTATTGGCTATTTAAAAAGGGGCGGGGCTGCTTAATATGTCCCGCCCTGTCTTCCTGTTTCAGTTAAAATGACGTCAACACATAGAGTAACACTGCGTGTTTCTAAGCATTTCAGGGGACCTTTAACTTTCTGAAATGATCCGCAGCACTGATGCTCTCCAGACGCGGAGAAACTCCACCTTTGTTCATAGCCACTACTCTAGCCCCAGTTGGCCTGCTTTGGCCCAATGTTTTCGTCGGGCCAAAAGAACTTAGGCCGTTGGCCTCGAGGAAGCACCGACGAGGCACGATCAAGCGCCTCGTCAAATGACAGTGGAAACACGAATAGCCCTGGCACGCACTAGCATGCCCGCTTTTGGACCGACAGTGGAAACGTGGCTATGGAGACTTGAGGGTGGGCCATGCTGACTTGGTTTTGTAAGAAGCAAGAGCACACTAGCATTATAGTCCTGCAAGCTGCAAGGTGGGGGCTCCATGGATTGGATCTGTTGGTCCAGCACATCCCTGAGATGCTCAGTCGAGTTGAGATATGGGGAAATTGGAGGCCAAGTCAACACATTGAACTTTCTGTCATGTTTCTTAAACCATTCCTAAACAAATTTGTAGTGTGGCAAGGTATATTATCCTGCTTCAAGATGCCACTCTCATCAGGGAACAACATTGCCATGAAGGGTGGTCTGCCTCTGCAACAATCTTTAGGGAGGTGGTATGTGTCAAAGTAATGCCAGCACATGATTCCAGGACCCAAGGTTTCCCAGCAGAACGTTGACCAGAGCATAACTCTGCCTCCGCCAGCCTGCCATCTTCCCATAGGGCATTTCCTGCCATCTCTTCCCCAGGTAAATGATGCACATGTACCCGGCCATCCATCAGATCTAAAAGAAAACGTAATTCATCAGACCAAGCAACCATCTTCTATTGCTCCATGGTTCAGTTTTGACTCTCACTAGCCATTGCCGTTTTTAGTTGTAGACGGGTCATCATGGGCACTTTGAGTAGTCTATATAACCTGATACATGGCAAACAATGATGCACTGTGTGTTCTACACCTTTCTATCATGGCGATCATAAAGTTTTTCAGCAATTTAAGCTACAGTAGCTCTCCTATGTAATTAGACCAGATGGGCTTGCTTTCGCTCCCAAAGTGCATCAATAGGTGCTTTCACACCGCGTAGTTCTATGTCTCCCTCAAGCAGTTTTCCTGGTTGCATTCGCAGGATCTCTGAAGCGGCCGACAGTGACGTCTTTATTCGTGGCATTTACAAACGTTAACAACCGGTGAATAGAGGACACCTTGTTCGGAGCTGTTTTTGTTGTGTTGTGGGTTTCATGATAACGGAGATGTTATGTAAACACATTTGCTATTTACGTGATTGAAAGAGCATGAAAATCTGACTAAATCTCCTATGACAACTTATAGTGTTATCATCGAGGGTGAGAAAAGACAACACGCTGCGACAAAAAGGGAATGCATCCTCATGTTTCTTGTTCGTGGAGTAAATATCATTACATGGCTTTTTAAAAATGCAGGGTAGCTGGTGTTTCGTATGCGTTTGGCCAATCAGTGTACACTTACGTCACTAATAGTTCCTATAGAAGTGAATTAGACTCCACTCTGAAGTAGGAGCTAAATTAATTTCCCCAAATGGAGTTCCTAGAACTAAATACGTTCCTAGTTCGTGCGGTGCGAACACGCCAAAAAGCAGGAACTTCTGCCAATAGTTCTAGGAGCTATGAATGGGTTCCTCCGGTGCGAAAGCGCCTAATGAGCCCTGGCTATCTAGGACCAGGGGTGCCACTATGGTTTCTGCCTCCCTTGTTAGAACATCCAACAAGACTTGAGTATATATAGCTGTGTGTATATAAGTGTGTGTGTGTCTCGTTTACTCCAGAGTAAATCACACAAGTAATAGTTATCCTCTCCTTTTAACCAGCAGCTTTCTTTGTAAGGAGTAAAGGAGGGAGAGACATGATGGTTCAGGAAAATGCTGTTCAGAAACCTTATCACATATTCCCAGAACAAATGATTCTCTCTCTCTTTCTCCATATATGCAGGTCCTATTTTCTGTAGAGCTAATCATCTTTATGGCTAACTTGTATGGCTGTCTTATAAAATGTAAATCAGGCTATTCTATACTCCACATCGCAAGAGAACAAACAGTCCTCAATAGAGTGTGAAGAGGTGATGAAAGAAAAAGGAATACAGAGATAAGCCTGTCTGTATGGAGTCTGTGTCCTGTGTGGACAAGGGATTAGGAAGGAACGGGAATTCATTCACCTCTTTATGCCACTTTTATTTGGTTATCTGATATTACATGAGCCATCTCATATTCATACAATTGTTAATCTTGCATGCACACACAAAAGCAACTTTTTCCTTTGAAAAGAATCAGTAGACAGTGTACATATTAAATTGATCAAGCAATAGGAGTTTGATACTAGCTCTATTTATTACTGTATATTATTTTGAAAATATTTATCCAGAACACCTAGAGCTTATGTTATGTGAGTCTTCATGTTTTTATATTGATAATTGACAGAATGTAGGCAAACAGAGAAGATTAAGTGGCCAATTTTTATTTTTAGAAGAGTTACAATATTCAGATAAATTGCAGTGAACATGCTCACAAAGTGAGAAAAGATTTAGCTGTTGCAGTCTTACAAAGAAGTTAATGGACCTAATAAAAAAAAACCAAGGCCCCAGATGATTAGTCATTAAATCTCTCTAATTTCATCACTCTTTTCAGTCCTCTTGTGGACAAATATTCTTGATTAGAAGATATAAAATATTTCTGAAACTGAAATTGGATCTTCATTCTACCAGTCAAAGCTAAAGAAAATGAATACAGATTTTCACCCTTCAAATGAAACAAACAAATAAAAACAGAGAGAGAGAGAGCGATAACAGTGTTATATCCAATTAAGTTAGCATTGTTATATCCAATTATTTTAGTTTTTGCCCGCAATCATAAAAATGCATTTTAGGGAATATTCTTCAGGGTCTAATGCTCAAAATCGTATTCAGTACACCCTTAAAAATGAATGTTATGCAGTGGTTCTTTGTAGTTCTTCAAACTACAGGTTCTTTAAAGCAAATACACTACAAATCAAAGGGGTCCTTTATGTATGTATATGTATGTATTTAGAATTAAAAAAAATTATTCAGCAAGGGTGCATTAAATTGATCAAAAGTGACAGAAATGTCATTTATAATGTTACAAAAGAAAAGATTTCCATAATGCTTTTCCTTTGAATCCTAAAAAATGGATAATGGTTTAAAAAAAAAACATATTAGAATGTTTTTTAAAGGATTATGTGACACTTCAGACAGCTGATGAAAATTCAGCTTTGCCCTCACAGGGGGGGGGGGGGGGGGGAATCAACTTTCAAAATATATTAAAATAGAAAACAGTTATTTAAAATTGTAATAATATTTTACAATTTTACTGTATCTTTCATCAAATAAATGCATCCTTGGTAAACAATAAGATCTTCTATCAAAAATCTTACTGACACCAAACTTTTGAGCGGTAGTGTACAAAATAGATTTCTAAAGAACTAAAGAATGTTTTCAGTGGAATCTAGAAAAGTATTTTTCTGTCTCATTAAGTTGTAAAATCTAATTGGAACCTTTTATTTAAGAGCATATGGCAGAATATTCATTCTACAGAACACAATTCTGACAGTTGAATGATGTTTTAAAATGTGTTTATGAATTTAGGTATCAACAGGTTAAGAGAAGCAAGATGAAGACACCTAAGTCTGGACTGCCATTATGGCATCATTAGGCTCACAGTTCCCAAAGAAAATCTGAAACCTCTTGTCCACAAAGGTGTTCTTCTTCAAAAAATATTCCAGTTGCTGCATAGACATCTCTATGACCTCCGCTCCTTCTTTCTCGTTGAGCCCATAGGCTGCAAAGGCCGGGAATTTGGATCGCTCATCAAAGGGGGCATTGTGATCGTAATTGATGCAGCAGTAGGCCGTCCACAGGTAGGTAGGAACGGCCACTCGATCGATGTTGTATCTACGGATCATCCTACCAGATGTGGCGACCCCCGTGACTATGTACGCCTTGCCGCGGCAGTAGTTGTTGAGGCGACGGCGGATGATGTGTTCGTGTTGTTTCCAGTGGCCCACGTTGAACTCGCGGATCTGTGGGACCACATTGGTAAGGGTGTACGTGGCTGCCTTGTCATCGGGGTGAGCCTGGTGCTCGTCGGGGTTCAAATGACCTCGTTCGAAATCAACAATGTTTGAGTAGTCTTCCAAGACGGCCTGGGCGTCTGAAAAACTGTCATGGACATCACTGGGAGGAAATGGTTGCATCTCACCAGAGTCTGATGCTGTGGAGAGCTGAATGAGTACAGAATATTTAGGTAAAAAACAACAAGATTTTAAGGTAGCCTATTTTCAATAAAATACTGTATGCACCATATGGAAAATATATAAAGGTATTTTGATGTTATTCGTTGTAAAGGTGTTTTTTGCACTTTTCATGTTCTTAAACTGGCTATAAGACCAGCAAATCAGCTTACCCTGCTGGTAAAAACAGCTTAAACCAGCCTCAGATGGTCAATTAAACTGGTCTCTCAGATGGTGTTCATCTGGTTTAGTATTTGGCAGCTGGTTTCCCAGTCTTGACCAAAGCATTTTAAGGGTTTAAACCAGCTAACCTACCAAACTGGGAGACAAGATAAATCCAATTAAGGCTGATTTAATTTGAGTTTTTAGCAGTTTGAGTTGAAATGAATTGCTCAATCTAAACTGTGACTTGTTTCTATGCATCAAGTCAACAAAAGTTATTGATACTTTACTCATTATGAGCGAAAACGAGAACTCGATGGTTGGTTACCTGAGGCTCGAACATCCAAGGAACGTCAACCTTCTTGAAGCCGTCGGAGCGTTTGAAAGTGTACGCAGAATACACCGGGATGTGACCCACCGCATCATACAGAGTGACATACCGAGGCTTGCCGTTATAACGCTGGCAGATCTTTTTAAGTGAGCGGTTCTCCAGACCCTGTGGGGGAGTGCCCATATACATAAACTCACGGCATTCGGGTGAGAAATCTTTCTGCACTTCTGAGTGCACAGTGACGAGCAGAAAGCAGAGAAACACCAGCAAAACAGTCCGGTGATCCATTAGATTGAAATGAAACAGCTCTCCTTCAAAATCTCCTTTGAATAACTCCTAAGAAAGTGTCTCGGTGTGCTAATTTTCCATACTGCAGTGATAGTCAAATAACTGCTCACCGCTCGCCTGACACACCTGACGGTCCTGCAACTGAGTGGATATAAAAAGACATCAAAAAAATCAAGATACCTTCCATTTAAACCAAACAAAATACTGTTCTTCAATATATAAACTACTTATTCTTCTTTTCACTTGCTCCTCTAAATATTTATATTGTTTTAATGTTTTTGTTTTAAAGCATTAAAAAAAGAAAGAAAAGAAAAACCTTCAATATTAAAAAAACTGTTAGAATTTAATCTTCAGATTTTCATTTATTATCATCACTTCAAAAGGTCCAATATAAAATAAAAACATTGAAAATTATTATTTTTTAATTATTTGCATTGCTTATTTCAAAATAAATTGTAATTTTCAGTCATTCATTCATTCTTTATTGTAGCCCCATTGTTTTTGCTTGTGTGTGTGTGTGTGTGTATATTTAATTTATTTGTGTGTGTGTGTGTGTATGTGTGTACCTGTTTTTCTATTCTGCTGGGGACTTAAACCTGACTACACACAGACTCATGGGGACTTTTGTCATGGTGGGGACCTAAATTGTGGTCCTCACGGGTACAAAAGCTTATAAATCATACAGAATGAAGTTTTTTGAAAATCTAAAAATGCAGAAAGTTTCCTGTGAGGGGTAGGTTTAGGTGTAGGGCAATAGAATATACGGTCTGTATACAGTAGAAAAACCATTACGCCTATGGAGAGTCCCCACAAGGATAGCAAACCAGACAAGTGTGTGTGTGTGTGTGTGTGTGTAATAGGTACATAACGACATAACAGTATCCTACGTGAATTGATGGAACGTAAGATATCAGACGAATATAACATAAGAGTGGTATTCATTAATTCATTAGAGAGGCGGAACACAAAACCGAAGCCACGTGGTCACGTGTCGTGTAGTTGTACATGTGGGGGGAAAATATCGGAGAATAACAAGCTGGACATCTCAGAGAACGTCCGAGAGTCAGTCCTAGTGCCGCTTCCGACGTTCAGCGGATGATTCGTCAGGATCTTCTGGGTCTGGTGGGAAGGACTTTCCGAGGCGCTATGCCTTGCAGTCGATATCTAAAAGAAGCAAAGGGGGGCGGGAGGCATGACAGCGTCTGGACGGGGGCAACTGCCAAAGAATCCGGAAAAAAAAAAATCAGCGAAACGCACAGAACAAAAACCTCGTGTGCGGGGCTGCGTTCTTCTTGTGGTAGATGAAATTAATTTATACAGGATTGGTCTTTCGAGGGGATCGGATAGGATCGGGGGGGGGAAGGGGAGGGGGGGGGGGGGGGGGCGGGGGGGGAGGGGGGGGGGGGGGGGGGGGATGGGGGGGGGGGGGGGTGGGGGGGGGGGGGGGGAAGAACAAAAAAAAAAAAAACTAACCGCCCTTTTGTAAAATACAAACAACACGACCGAGCGAGACAGTAAAAAAAAAAACTCATTGCGACCGTTGCAGATACAGGGGAAAATATATAAAGAATTCAGCATCGAACTCACGCAAGGCGAGTGTTGAAAACCATCGGTTCCTGCGAAGCACGTACGTGCAAAAAAGAGTGAGTTCTTTAGAGAAGATCCAACTCTGGAGAAAACAGTGGATGGCTAGTTTAGCCTAGCTGGCCAGCAGGCTCGCAGAAGAGGTGCGTGCTAAATCATTTTCAGCTTTTTAAAGGGAAGGCTGCTTTGTGCATTGGTTGGTAAACGCATTTGAGTGGTAATCGCACACATATGTCGTGGGAGTTAATCGCACTGTAGCAGATGGTTGAAAGGCTCGTGGAGCCCTGAAGGCCTGCAGCGCGAGTAGATTTGAGACGTTACTGATGCGTTTCTTGCTCTTGGTCTCCTTAAAACGTCTTGGACTTGTTTCGTTGTTTATAATTAGATTATGTCTTAATCTTCATTAGAAAACGCCTCTCAGTTTCAGGCGTGTTGCTTGTTTGTGTTGCATAACAGCGCAGTGAGTGTTACTCACGTTGAGTTGAACTGTTGCTTGTGGAGTTATGATTGTAGGTTGTAAAGTTCTCACACAAGGGGTTTGGATGCGTTTTGTTATTTAGTCCCTTTTTGGCTTTTGCAAAATGTTACTTTGCCCATTTAATCCCACCAGCAACTATTACCGAGTGTGACGTGTCTAAAAGGATTTGCTGATGATTTTTTCACAGAGTGGTCAATTATAAAGAGAGTGCAGAATGTCTTGATTTCATCCACATTTGTACATGTTTTGTGTAAATGGTCCCATGACCAGAGTTTCATTTTATTTGCCTCTCTTAAAGGTATGCGTGTCGTAAATGCAATACAAATAAAACTACTATTTTGGTGCATATAATATTTGAAGGGTCTACTTCTAAAAAAATTCAAGGCAGAGCATGTTGCTAGCTATGCCAAGACAAGGATTTGATTTCCAGAAAATGCAAGAACTAATAAAAGTATGTTACATACTTTCACTGAAGGAGATGTTACACTGATTAATTACAACAGTGTAAACCTATAAAGGTTCAATAACAAAGGGCCCAGAATCAAGCCTTGGGGTACACCACATTATCACAGTATACCCAGTATATTATTTGGATTTTCCAACTCAAATTCTTTGTCATAACAATACTGTATATGATAGAGTGTGAAACCTGTTGTGTTATTAGTTTAAACAGTAACAAACTTGTTTGTTTTACTATTAAACACTCTGAAATCTATTCATAATTCACAAATTTGTTAAAAGTGATACTAGACCAAATCTAATCAAGATATTCAATATTCCGTGTTTAACAAGGTAACGTTTGATACACTGCCAGCACAATTGCCTAACATTTTAAACTGTTGCTTTTTTTTCTTTGTAACTAGTAGGTCTTTTTGAGAACCTAATCAGTTTTGGACTCTTGTTTATATGTGCTCACTCAGCTGGGATTCAGTGGCTTTATCATAACATAAGTAGTTATAATACAGCAGCGTTACCTTGGCTTTTAAAATTAATGTTGTAAGCCTATTTATATTTACATGGGGTGTAAAGTAGAAGTTGTATACTTGAGTTGTTGAAACTGTTATTAAATTACATTTAAATGAGACCAGTATGTGTGCATAATGTTACTTTAATAGTCCTGTGATCAGTGTTGCTATTGTTAACTAAAACTAAATGTAACGCGTGTATAAACTTAAATTAAGGGAATGAAAAATGTTGCCTTAGCAACTAACAAAAAATTTAAGTACTAAAATTACGAAAACTGAAGTAAAAAATAAAGATAAACAGAATTATTTAAAAAGATCATTTAGTGTACTGTAATAAAAAAAAACTTGCTACGTGTACTGTTAAGCTATAACTGAGACTTGTTAAAGCACTTGTATATCATTGCTCTTTTGTTGATTTTGATTGCTTCGATTGTCCTCATTTGTAAGTCGCTTTGGATAAGTGTCTGCTAAATGACTAAATGTAATGTAAATGTATTAGTAGATAAATAATGCTTAAACACTACCTGTGTTAAAATAGTTTTTTTTTTTAAATAGGGATGTAACGATTCACTCAACTCACGATTCGATTCACGGTTTTGATTTCTCGATTCAAACATTCACGCTTATTTTTTAACAAAATTAGATTTAAGACAAATTATACATTAAATGTGTCCTGTTATTATTACTTGGACAAAATACTGCACGTTTCTTTGTGAAATTGAAATATAACACTATAATAATATACTAATATAGCACTTAAATTATTGCTCTTTTGTTGGTTTTGATTGCTTCTATTGTCCTCATTTGTAAATCGCTTTGGACAAAAGCGTCTGCTAAATGACAATTTTAATATAATGTAAATGTAAATAACAACACTACATTGAAATTTGAAAACAAGCCCCAAATCAAATAAATAAGTTACACAAATAAAATAAATCTCTTCATATAAACAAAATAAGGCTTTGTCTGTGCTCTTTCCCTTTAAAATTAGAGGCAACAACTGCATTTTAATCATGATCCAAACAAAGATGGTGCATACATGCAACATGAGCAGTTTTTAATCTAAATTAGATTGTATAATTTCGAAATTTGAAGCAAAAACAATATGGTTTTACTTCAGTTTTGTGAAACTATACATAAAAATATCTGCATGAAACAGCGGATGAGCTGAATGAGACACAGATTCACTCTCTGCCAGCAGGTGGCGCTTAAAGCATTTCCTTGGTTTCCGAATGTTGTAGTAAACAAAACAGCGCTGAATTTATGAACTTTAATATGCGTTATACAGAGGCAAGATGAAAAGAAAAAAAAAATACCATCTAAACTTTTCTAAAGACAGTAAGTTCCCCTCAGACATGCATTCATATAAACTCCTACCACCCCTAATTGAATCGCGATTTGTTTAGAATCTCAACCAATTTGAATCGTAAAAATTTTAATCGATAGTTCAACCGGGCTCGTGTTAACGTTCATCCATTTTAAATGTAAAAAAAAAACTCCATCCAGCCTCTCCATTAACATGAGGCAGAGTGTCCGAAGAGTGAAACACATAACACGTTCTATGGATCCACTAAAAAGATTAGCCGCTTGCTAGCGGTTATAGCCTGTTCTGCATATTACAGTTATTACGACCGACTAAACATTGTGATGTCTGTCAGCCATCGGCGATGGACTATGGCATCATCTATCGGCCCAACCCTAATACATAGCATTCACATGCTCCTCGGTAGGGTTGGGAACCGATCGGTTCTTATTCAGAACCGGTTCTGTTTTTAGAAAATAACCAGAACCGTGAGCTATTTCTACGTTTCGGTTCCAAAAACGGTTCTGGTGCTACACGTGACCAAGCATTGTGAGCAGCCTTGCGCCGGCGTTTCCCCTTAAAGGATGTCACAAACCAAATAACAGAAAACGATTGCCCCCTCCCCCCTGCTCTTTAATACTGAGCCATAGTGTTTCCCATGGACTAGCATCCAAGACGTTTTCTTGCCGCGTCTTTACTGCCGAACACATCCGTTTCCACGGGACCTATGCCACTCTCGCATCTTTGATAAATCATGTGCACGTGTTTTGGTGACTGTAAATGTACCATAAATTAATGTATATTTGTCCCATAATGTCATTAATATACCTACTGACTTCAACTTGGACCACTAAACAAATAGACTGCTATTGTTATGCAAGTATGAGGGTTAGATTAATGATTTATTTATTAGTGTTCATTCAAGAGGTTTGGGAATTTAAAATTTTGGTAAAATATATATTAAACAAAGTGATAGAAAATATTTTCATGCATTTTAAATGTTTAAAAATGTGGAAACCACTCATTGTATCACATTATCTCCTGACTGCATTATTATTTGTAAAGTAGGGGCTTTATGCAGTGTGTGTATACATGGTTATGGTTGAAAAGCAAAATGTTATTGATAGTGTAAAAAAACATCAACTTTGAAGCAAATGCATTACTAAACATTACTTACTACCTCCAGCCCCCCACCCCACAGAACCATTCAATTAAGGGAAAATAGGGTAAAAAAATATAATAGTTACATTTAAATGCACCGGAATCGTTTAGGATAAATGGAACAGGAAAAGGGAAAATTCTAACGATTACCAACCATGCTCCTCGGATGCTTTCATTTCCTGAGTTGTGCTTCCCTTCTAAGGCTAATAAATGTATTTCATGATCTGGGTCATCATTTAATACAAAACCATACATAATGTTTCTACTGTATCTCTGTAAATCACGCTGATATTTAGTTAAAATGAGTTTTTAAAATGACGTGGCGTGAAGTGAAGACTGAGTACGTAAGTGCTGTCTGTCACTGTCTTTAATCAGTGTTGTGAATGACTCTATGGTATGCCACATGCACTGTAATACGTTTTATATTAAATATAAAATTTTCAAATGAAAATAGCAACACGATCGTTTTTTTTTTTTTTATAAAGTATGCGTTTAATATGTGTTAAGAAGCTTAGAATTTTCGCTGGAGGAAAAACTTGTGGGTGTGTTGAGGGGTTGGTGAACGTAGCGGGGAAAACGCTCGGAAGCGGAAAAAAAGCAGCTCAAAAGCTACGCTGAAGACGGGGGGAGGGGAGACGAAGCAGTCTGCCGCCGTTTCATATGATTTTTAAAGGTGACATATATGCCCCCTTATGGCAATATGTAATATAGAAGGTATCTGATGTTCCAGAAGTGTCTGTGAAAGTTTTAGCTCAAACACCCCCCCCCCCCCAAATACCCTACGGATCATTTGTTATATCATTTTGAAAATGCATATTTTGAGTGGAAGCAGAAACAAGCAGTTTTTCGGGCCTGTGTCTTTAAATACAAATTAGCTGCTGCTCCCTGCCCCCTTTTCCAGAACAGAGCTGTGCCTTTACAGCTCGTACCTGCGAAACACATCTGTTTGGTTCTGATATTCATGTTTTTTTAGCGCTGGAATGAAATCATGCGTTTTTAAACCATACGGAGGTTTTTTTTTTAAAAATTCGATCTATACGGTTTCTGAGTGCACACATCTGAAAACGCACACGGACAGGACAGGGGAAAGAGCGGGCACAGCAATGAGAGTACTTACTACTAAAAACTAAGTTCTCATTCACACACAAGTTTACGTTAAAAACACAGATGAGTTACAAAAACAGTGGGTTATGTCTTTGAAGGTAAACAGCTGGGAAATAAATAGCATGTTTATTTTAGATCTGTGTGGCAAAAGCAATATACAATAAATAAATCAATAAATCCACTGCTCTGTTTTTGCTTGCGTTTGCGACCTGCAAAATAGTGTGTCCTGTGCTCGGTCTGTTGCAGCCAAAAAGCACGAAACAGGTTAGCAGGGTTTTGCTCAAAACTTTTCGCCATGGCATTGAGCTTGGGTAGGGGTACACCTGTGGTGTCGCTTGAGAAATCAAAAATGATGGTTTTGCATTGAGTGGAAAGTTAAAGATAAGGGGTGGTTAATATATAGTACACCTTTGCCACGTCACCAAGGGGAGCGAATCAACCGCGTTTTTCTCAGACGCTTGCAAAAAAAGACTTTCCAAAACAAAGTGATTGGGTTAATCTTTTTCACGTTTCCTTGGTTGGTAGATGCACCAGGGACCGAAAAGTAAGATTTTCGTGATATGTCACATTTAAAGGGGACTGACTCTGAGGCAATCACGAATTTGAGATTTGAGGTTCAGGTATTTGAGTTCCGGTTTATGGAGCGTAAGCGCCTTATCTATAGGCCACGGACTGCTTTTCTCTAAAAAATGGCCCCTCTTCCTCCTCTGTGACACCCATGCTATTACGTACAGTTTGAGAGAGAACCAGAGAGAACAAGAGAAGAACCAGGACAAATATTTTTTCTTAAAATCGTTTAAAATCGATCGCTCAGGCATTGTTAAAATGGGCACCGAAATTATGCGTTCCTGATTGGGGTTTAGTACACTAGTACATACCGGTTACATAGGTACCTGTGCCATATTGGCACCGGGATTCTGTACCCAATCCTAATGTGAACTACCCAAAAGTTAATTTGATCATTCAAATATGACTGTATTCTGTCTTATGGATGCATGTAATGTGCATGCATTTGTTTTGCACAAAAAGCAATCAGTGTTTTTTGTTTTTGTTTTTTCTGCAGGTGTTGGGAGTTGGGAGTTGAATGCTTGGCTATGAAACAATAATTCACAAAAATTTTGAATATAAGTAAAAGAGATCAAGAATTGATAGAAGTTACCCAGCAATAGTTACGGCATTACAAACTGCCCTGAAAGTATTTTTACAAACAGCAGTTTGCTGTTATTTATGCTGCCACAAATTCTTAATCATAGTGTGTTTTTTCTCTATCTTTCTAAAGTGTTTTCAAATTGCTGAATCTTTTTTTTTTAAAGATCTGAAGTTACTGGCACATTAGGGTGGCGTGCCATCTTTTGGAGCTCTTATATCTGGCTAGATATCCATCAGCCATTATCTCTCTAAAACTGGCAGCTATTATAATATTCATACAGAGTTTAGAATTACCAAGTCCACCTCAGCACACAGAACCCCCATACTGGTCCTGACAGAACCACCTCATTCCTGTCCCCCGTTCATACTGGTCCTTTACAGTCCTGTTCTGTGGACAAGGTACGCACTTCCCCATCACCAAGACATGCTTGTTGTATTATTTTAATCTCACATTTTAGTGTGTTTCTGATTATGATAAATGAGACTCAAAAACCTCTGCTTTATTTTTAATTTCATTTTTCCTTTGGTTAACAGAAACCCTGAGCCCTCTGGACATATAGAATATGACTGCTGAGACACTTAACTTCGGTCCAGAATGGTAGTATATGTATTTCAGATAGTATGACTTTAAATTAACATGCTCTTTCGTGCAAGTGTGCATTTATGGTCAGGAAATGTGGAGCCATGATCCAAAATTCAAAAAGTTGCCCAAAAATCATTTAAATTTTCTGACGTAGCTTTTAGCCAGATAAACTGTTTTAGATACCATCCCTCTGGCCAATAATGTTGGTTTATTTACTTGCCAACAACATATTTTACTTGCTTTTGGCACTTGCCAAAAAAAAAAGAACGATAAAAAAAGGAACTCTTTTTCTTCCATTGATTTAATTTGATTTCTTTCTAATGCATCATCACTAAAAACAAAACAGGTGTTTTGCACTTATAAACATTTAAAATGTGTTTTGGATAATCTGACTTTTCCCCCTTATTGGTATCCTTTGTGAGAAATATTTAGTGTGCAGTAAATTTATGAACTGCCACATTCATTGTGGCTGATTTTTTTTTCTTTCTGTCCTACTTCCCTATAAGTGTCAACAGGAGGAAACAGATGTTTCCCCTTTGTATGCTTTGATTTTGATTTTTTTTTTTTAAAGATGAATCTCTCCTATCGTTTTCTGCATGTACACAATCTTGAATCCAGAATGATTCATTGTTTTTAAATGGGTGATGGAAATAATTACGACGATGTCTGTTTTCTTCAGGCTCCGTGCACTATCCAGAGGGGGGAGTGTGACATCCCCTCCCCCTTCCCCTGCAATGCCAAAGTCCAAGTTGGCCGACTACCGCTATGGCCGCGAGGAGATGTTAGCACTTTATGTCAAAGATAACAAGGTGAGGTGACTCATGGCTCCTGCAGTAAAAGTCAAATAAATTAAACCGAACAGTAGGGGTGTAAGAAAATATCGATACACGTGAGGATCGCAATATTTTGTTTGGCGATACTTAAGGCTGTGCAGATAATCAAATGCGATTTTCATGTGCATCTCGACAGTAAAGCCGGTTCTGTGATTAGTAGTAAATCTCCAGCACGTGCTTTCAGATGGAGCGGCATTTACTACACAGAGTCGTTCATAATCGACAATGAATCGCCTGCGATTTTGAACGTGATATTGCGTAGCTTGTCAGTGAACTACGGCTCTGTGTAGTAAATGCTGCTCCATCTGTCGAGATGCACATGAAAATCGCATTCGATTATTTGCACAGCCCTAGCGATACTGTATCAGTTCTCAAAAATGGAATATTGATATTTAAAAAATAAATAAATAAATCGCTTTCCCTCCGCTGAACTTAAAACATGGACATGAAATACTAGCAGTAGGGCCCACCACTAATTAGCATTAATATATTCGCTGGCAGTGTACCAAGCTGAAGTGTGGCGTCATTTGGGGCTGTTTGTGTTAACGTGTCCCCCCTGACCACGCACGGGCCGCCCCCCCCCCCCCGCGTCAGTTTCGCCCGCTTGCCACGTGCCGTGTGAAGAGCCTTCGCGTGGGGTGCGGCGGGCGGTAGGGTCGGCGGCAGCTTTCTCTCGTGTTGGGGGCATTTTGTGCAGTTGGGGCGGTGCTCGCGTCGCTGTCTCGGCGATTCCATGTATTTATAAATACAAACTGAAAAACCTGTGAAATACAATTTGAAAGGTTCTGAGAATGTTTAACATCTGTATTTATTTTGTTTTACAATTGTTTTGTTTTCTTTAGGAATTCCTGCAAGCACTTTATTTGTCATTGATATTACCATGTCACTTTTTTTGTTTCTACAAAATGTGTACATTGTATGTTACAATTGTAAACTGACTGTGAACCTTAAACAGGTTCGTAAAAATAATACGGTCTTTTTATAAATAGACATAGTATACATTTACCTAAAATCCTGAAAAGCACTTTAAACCCCCCCCCCCCCCCCCCCCCCCCCATTTACTCACTGCAACACAATTGGTTTAATAACATAAGGGTACAGGGACTGCTTATTGCAAATGCAGATCCCACTGTGTTCTGGTTAAATAATTTGTATTTATTTAGGCCTGTTTTTTTACTAAGGTTTGCATATGGTGGTGTGTTCTTAATGACAGCTTTCCTAAAATTATCCTATTCCTAATATAAGAAATATCCCAATATATCGCCTTGTTTACAGTATCGCAACATATCGTATCGCAACCCCGTATCATGTTATGTATCGTATCGCCAGATTCTTGCCAATACACAGACCTACCGAACAGGCCACATGTGTAAGTCAAGGGCCTTTTCATTATAGTAGTTCAAGTGTTAATATAAGAGTCAATAATTGTTTGTCGATTACATACCTAATTGAGATTTTGTTTGCGTATTCAGATCCCTGAGGACATGCAGGATAAGGAGCTCGCTGCTATCCTGCAGGAAGAGCCTCAGCAGCCGTTGGCCTTGGTGCCCCTGACTGAGGAGGAGCAGGTGAGTGATGCATATTGTAGTCACGGGGCAAATTTTTGGATATTATAAGTAATATCAGTGTTTCCTCTCCCCATTGTTTACGGGGGGTAGATTCGTTTTTTTTTTTCTGGACTCCTTTTTAATGGTTAAATTTAATTGTATTAATCAAAAAGCATGTCTATTTAATTAAAATCATGAAACTTAAACATTTAACATCAATTTATTAAAAATTTTACAAATATTACATTTAGGGCCCTATGAAATGTTTTATTGTAACCAAATTCTGTTTTAGCATGTCTAATTTGAAAGCATAAAACACGTTTCATTAATTCTTACAATAGCCTTATGAATTTTTTCCTCAGAAATTCTGTGTTGTGTATCTTATCAAATGAAGGCATAAAACATTAAATTAATTTATCTTTTAATTAATGAAAATCAAACTAATTTTATTTTTTGGAAAATAAAGGTAATTAATATTACAATTAAAACATTGAAGAAATATTGAATGCTTATACCTTAAAATAGGGTTTTTAATAATTTTTCGTATATAGTAGCGTCTGTTTACCTCTACTCACAATATATATATATTTACAGTGGGTACGGAATGTATTCAGACCCCCTTAAATTTTTCACTCTTTGTTATATTGCAGCCATTTGCTAAAATCATTTGTTAATTTTTTTTCCTCATTAATGTACACAAAGCACCCCATATTGACAGAAAAACACAGATTTGTTGACATTTTTGCAGATTTATTAAAAAAAAGAAAAACTGAAATATCACATGGTCCTAATTATTCAGACCCTTTGCTGTGACACTCACATATTTAACTCAGGTTTTGTCCATTTCTTCTGATCATCCTTGAGATGGTTCTACACCTTCATTTGAGTCCAGCTGTGTTTGATTATTTTGATTGGACTTGATTAGGAAAGCCACGCATTTGTCTATATAAGACCTTACAGCTCACGGTGCATGTCAGAGCAAATGAGAATCGTGAGGTTAAAGGAACTGCCTGAAGAGCTCAGAGGAAGAATTGTGGCAAGGCACAGGTCTGGACAAGGTTACAAAAAAATTTCTTTTGCACTTAAGGTTCCTAAGAGCACAGTTCCTCCATAATCCTTAAATGGAAGACGCTTTGGACGACCAGAACCCTTCCTAGAGCTAGCCGTCCGGCCAAACTGAGCTATCTGGGGAGAAGATCCTTGGTGAGAGAGGTAAAGAAGAATCCAAAGATCACTGTGGCTGTGCTCCAGAGATGCAGTCGGGAGATGGTAGAAAGTTGTAGAAAGTCAACCATCAACGCAGCCCTCCACCAGTCGGGGCTTTATGGCAAGAGTGTGGCCCGACGGAATCCTCTCCTCAGTGCAAGACACATGAAAGCCTTCATGGAGTTTGCTAAAAAACACCTGACGGACTCCAAGATGGTGAGAAATAAGATTCTCTGGTTTGATGAGACCAAGATAGAACTTTTTTTGGCCTTAATTCTAAGTGGTATTTGTGGAGAAAACCAGGCACTGCTCATCCACCTGTCCAATACAGTCCCAACAGTAAAACATGGTGGTGGCAGCATCATGCTGTGGGGGTGTTTTTTTCAGCTGCATGTGACAGGACGGACTGGTTGCAAATCATCGGGGAAGATGATGCTGCCAGTACAGGATATCCTGTACGAAACCTTCTCCAAGTGGCTCAGGCCTCAGACTGGGCCGAAGTTTTACCTGTCCCACAAAGGAAACAATGACCCTAACACAAGCTACAATAACGAGGTGAGTGGGCTTCACAACAACTCTTGACTGTCTTGAATGACCCAGCCAAGCCCTGACTAAACCCCATTGACATCGCGGAGAGACCTAAAAATGGCTGTCCACCAATTTTTACCATCCAACCTGACAGAACTGGCGAGGATCTGCAAGGAGGAATGGCAGAAGATCCCCAAATCCATGTGTGAAAAACTTGTTGCATCTTTCCCAAAAAGACTCATGGTTGTATTAGATCAAAAGGGTGCTTCTACGAAATACTGAGCAAAGGGTCTGAATACTTAGGACCATCTGATATTTCATTTTTCTTTTTTAATAAATCTGCAAAATGTCAACAATTCTTGTTTTTTTCTGTCCAATATGGGTGCGGGTGTACATTAATGGGAAAAAATTATTAATGATTTTAGCAAATGTCTGCCATAAACCAGAGTGGGACAAATTTAAGTGGGTCTAATACGTTCCATACCCCTGTATTCCGCCAATGGCCCCTCAAGTTTAAACCAAACTTTTATTATTAGACAGGTTCCGTGAATACATTCTTCCCTGTGTGTATATGATATGGCATAGTTTTTTTTACTCAAATTGAAACTAAAATTGCGATGAAGTGAGCTGCTCAGAGCAGTGGAGTTGTTCATGATTATGGTCCTCATTATGAGAACTGCATAGTTAATATCACCGGACGCGTCACGATCGTTCATTACGAGTGGACTACCAAACCGTGCGTCTGCGGCCCCCCCCAAATTCATTAACACATAGACGCGCAGAATTCATTTTTAAATAGTCGTTTTGCGGCTTAATAGTTACAAATACTAGTGGGAGTGGGCTCACATGTGTGTGTGCGTGAGCGCGCGCATCGTGCGGAACTCCGCTGTGCATGATACAGAGAGCGCAACCATAACTAGAGACTGAAATGACATGCCGTCCTGTAAATAAGATAAATAACATAAAGCTATTTAGTTTGCTTAATAAAAGAACAAGGTATAGACATTTTCTATAAGAAAGGTAACTTTAAATGAATTCTGTTGTGATCTGGCGCTATAGAGAAAATATCATTAAATAAAGTAACTTGACCTCAAGGGGGCGTGGGTGGGGGCTCGTTGGGGGGCGGCCGCCCCCCTAAATAATGGCAGGGGCAACCAACTGAATATTGATTGTCGTATGTATATCACTGATTTTTATTTCTCTCACCTTTCAGAGAAACTTCTCCATGTCTGTGAACAGTGTGGCTGTGCTAAGGCTTATGGGTAAAGGAGGTGGAGCTGTACCAACAGTTGTAGCTAGAGGGCGTGGAAGCACTCGAGGTGGTCGAGGTGGGTTGTGACCAATGGTGTGAATTAGTGCTGATGACATATTTTTGTAGGCCAACCTGGGGGTTCATACTGGCTGACAAAAACCCAATAGGATTTTTCCAAAGGCTTTAGGATTATTGCAGAAAAGAATCTCGGGGGATAGGATAGTCATTCGTTATTTTTCCTAACCGCTGCTCGTTACCGATATTCACCGTGGTGAAACCGCCAAGATTATTTAAATTAAATTGAATTAACTTAGAAGGTAAGGTTCTTGACCCTTAAACTGTTTTCCTGGGGATTATTTTTACATGCCAAAAGCCAAACACAGAACATGATGATTTCCCCATGTGTCATAGATCACATCACGGGGGGGGGGTCGAGGAGCTGCAGAGCTTCTAAGAGCGGGGGGGGGCGGGGTAAAAACATGAAAAAGCTAGGCTATCTATATAGATATATAACTACTAATAGCTATACAAGAAAAGGGAAAAAAAAAATATATTTAAAGTTATTTTTACTTAACTAATAAATTAAAAAATTAAAGAACATCTGTGGCAACCATTACCTATGTATGAAACTTTTTCCTCGTCGAGGCAGAGACCAGGAGACATTGGGATATCTTTCATTCAGAAGTTACTCTTTATTGAGGACTCGCTGTGTGTCGCTGCAGTCATCCAAGTCTAACTAAGACAGTGATACATTGTAGTTTATATACATTTTAAGGGGGCGGGATTCATTCAGTAGAAGTGGCGACAATCTAAACAAAGCATGCAAATGCAATACAGGAATCAGCCCGTTACCGGAATTTCTCCAGCCCTGATCTCATTAGCATAACAGTGTCATTCAAATGCATAAATGTTAATCCAATCAGCATAACTACTCAAATACTGGGGCGGAGGCACCAAGAGCCATTACAAAAAAAAGGTGACTTTCCCTCCATAATTTGTTAATTTTGAACTACATAAGAAAACAGACAGACAGGAACGGTCTTGCTACACTTTGTTTAAGAAATCTTGTCTGATGTAGTTACCTTCAATGCTACATACAATGTATTCACCTTAGTTTTTCAGTGAGCTATGTCAGAACATAGATCAGGCGTTGTAAACAGATTCTTGAATTTGTAATCCCACACTAGTATGCAAGATTTACAGTTCTTTTTGGGCTGCGCAAAAGGAAACCCAACGGCAGAAAGCAAGCATCCTATTTTCTTTGCTTATTTTACAAAGCACAAAGATGTTTTTATTGTGAATGTACACCAAAGATAATCGGAATAGTCCAAGGTTTGCTTATTATTTATTTTGGAAAACTAAAAGAAGCATTTTTCTTCACTGTTTGTGTAAAAAATTCAAGTGTGCGCGCCTGCACGCACAGCCCCAGTTAAGCTTTGCTACCTACAATGCAGCCTGGTCATTTCATAATAACATATCCTCAACATATGAAAAAAAACACACTGCCTCCTCAGTTGAAATAGGATTAAATCTGTGCCGTTTACATGTTCCCCCCATCGTACCTCCGTGATATTAAGAAAATATTTTGTGTACATGGATATTGGAACGTGAATGAAGTAGGCTACATAATAAAATAATATTTTGTCATTCAAATACATCGCAAATACGGAAACATTTGATTTTGTGTAGAATGAGAGACACAACGTTGGTTTCAGTTTCATTTTAGCCTAAATGAATTCGTTTTTGGCTTGTCGTTTATATTGCTATAGCTTATATTTTTAATTCTTGTTCTTTTGTAAATACTGTTTGTTGTGCCTAGTATGTTTACAGTGTTTATTATAATGTTTGTAAACATTTCACTCGTCTTAGGCATATATTTCTGAATGAAATAATAAAATGCGAATTATGTGTGACTTGTTTTTTTTTCTATACAACTAAAAATCGTATACGTGTAGCATATTTTAACCATGCAGCAAACCTTTTTAAATATTTTGATAAATTGCTGAAAAAATCTATAAATAAATGACTTTTTAAACCGTTTAACTGATTGTATTTATCAGTCACAATTCTTAGTCAGTTAACGGTTAACCAGTTAAAATGAACATCCCTACTCTGTGACCAACAAAAGTTGATGATTCTTACTTGTTTTGTTCATCATGTTAATGTTCACAAATTAACAGAATGATTATGAAGTTTGAAGCCTAAATACAATCACCAGAAGCAGTGATTATAAACAGAAGGATGTAAAAGAGAACTAATAAGTAGATGGGTTTTCCTGTTCGGCATGAAGACTGCCTTTGTAGCGACGTTTAGCCACTTGTTAGCAACGGCCTTTTTCAAGACAAGTAAAAGCTTAAAAAAAACTGCGTGGTTATTACTGATGTATTTTAAGTCATAGAGTAAATTAT
The DNA here is from genome assembly GCA_018155175.1 of Sinocyclocheilus anophthalmus. Lineage (NCBI taxonomy): Eukaryota > Metazoa > Chordata > Actinopteri > Cypriniformes > Cyprinidae > Sinocyclocheilus > Sinocyclocheilus anophthalmus. The sequence continues at coordinate 156,711 of JADLZN010004632.1, forward strand.
GAAAGTGTCTAGAGCTTGTGTTGACCACAGACCTTATTGCAGGCATTTAACCAAAAACCTCATAGACATTAGAGTGATGGAACCGGAAGTGCTAAAATTCTAACTAGTTCCGGGTTTTGGCATACAAAAGTATATCAACCTTGCAGCACTCTGTTTGGCAGATGTGGCGAGTGTTTGGAAAAACATGTTTGAAAATGGCGTTTGTTTTTCCAATTCCGTTTGTTGATGCTAGTGCAGAAATTACAAGCTTGCTTTAATAAATTTCTGTATGGATATGAGTGTAAAATGAATTTGTGTGTGTGTGTGTCATTGACTACAATGAAGATCATCCTTCCAGTTACATGCGTTTCTTCATCTTATTTTTGTAAATAATTACAAATCATGATTTCTCAAAAAATGTCTAGGTCACATTTCGTCTATTCCCAAGAAATGTATTATGTTATACAATACATATTCATTTGATAGTGTTAATGGTATAATATATTTATTTACTATTATTATTATTTATTTTTTTTTATGTGTTTTAATAATTTTTTGTTTGTGTGCAGGGAGAGGCAGAGGAGAGGGCGGATTCTACCAAAGAAGTGTGGATGAAGAGGTCAGTTTTGGCCGAGGACGAGAGATGCACCGCAGTCAAAGTTGGGATGACAGGTGAATTTATACATCGTAAAGTTTTATATACAATGTACATATTTGTCTGAATATCAATGTTTATAACCTGCATTTGTATACTTAATCCATCAAGACATTGTGCCAGATGAACATTCACTCTCAGAATAAATGTCAGACATTCTGTTGTGCTGATCATTAGTATTTGCTATGTTCAGAGTGAGCGGGCGCGTTGAAAGCCCTTGAGGCGTGATGGTGGGCTTGGGGGTTTGAGGAGGGAGGAGCAGGAGGAAGGAAGGACAACGTGCGCTCAGACAGCGATAACTGGCGTACGCTCAGAGAGGAGCAGGAGGACGATGATGGGGCAGAACCTGGGGGAAGCTGGAGAATTGCTGGAGGCCGTCGTGATGGTACATTCACTTTTTTAGTATTTATATTAATATTAGGAATTTATTTATTTGAATTTTTTAACTGATCTTTTTCTTCATCTAGATGGGGGTCCTCGTTCAGCAGGTTGGCGGGAGCACTGTAGTGGGGATGGTCGTCGTAGGAAGTTTGACTTTGACTTCCGAGATGGAGAAGGTGGACGTAGAAGGGCTGGAAGTGAGGGAGGAGAGGAAGAGCGAGATGGCCTGCCTGAATGGTGCACCGATGAAGAAGAAGGGGAGATGGGAACCTTTGATTCTTCTGGAGCCTTCATGTGCATTAAGGTTTGCTTGTCTTACAACGCTTTTCTTTAAATAAATTTCAGATGCATTCTTGCTCATGACTGTTAAGTAAATTCCTGTTAAGTAAAAAAAAAAAAGAGATGGAATAAATCAGGTTTGTGTTACCCTTTAGAAAAGCTCCAGAGATGCAATCCCTGAAGACCAGGAACTGGAATTTGAAGCTCTGGAGGAGGAAGAGGAGGGTGGTCAAGAGAAGGACAGCCCTGCTGAAAAATGTAAGAAAAGTCTTATTTGATGCTGTATCCGGCATGTTCAGCAGAAAGTGACTGTTGCCCTTTGTTCTGCATCATGTGACCTGCTTTGACCAAGATTACTTTAAATGAACATTAAACATTTAGTGTCCTCCATTTCTCAAGCTGATGCATTTCCTCACTTTTTTTTTTGCTGTTTTCAAAACTCATCTCGCCGCTTTTTTTTATTTATTTTTTTTCAGCGGACACGTGTGAAGTAATAGCTGTGTGTGATGGAGACAGAAAGTCATCATCTCCTCATGCTGTGTCTGCTCCTGCCCCTGTGCACCCTGTTGCAGAGGAAAAGACTCCCAAACCCATAGTCACTCCTCCTTCAAAACCTGCACCCCAACCATCTAAAGGTTTTCTATCTCTTTTTTTTTTTTATCTCTTTTTGTGCATTTTCCCTTTTTGTTCCAAGAACATGCAATGCAAAAAGCTCTGGAACAAGACTGAGTTTGTTCTTATAGATGCAGCTCCAGCAGGTGGCACCACAACGCAGATGCAGAGCTCTTCTCCTCCCTCAACCACTGGTACTCACCTTCCAACAGTAGGGAGAGACACCGAGGAGGAAGATGGCATGAAGCACCTTCAGCAGGTTAGCGTGCTTGCTTTTTTGTTTGTTTTTGTTGCTCTTACGATAGAAGGTCATAATAAAAAAGATCTGTCTTTTAAAGGAGGCTGAGAAGATGGTGGCGTCCCTGCAAGACACATCTCTTGAAGAGGAGTGTTTCACTCAAGCTCTTCAGGAGAGCCACATCACTGCGGCACACACTCACACACACCCGAATACGCGTGCACACTCTCACTCCACCGCACACACTCTCCCGAACTCCGCCAATGCTCTGCCCCTGTCCCATGAATCCGCAATGAAGTGGTTCTACAAAGACCCTCAAGGGGAGATTCAAGGTGATTCTGACTACCACGTCAATCTTGGAGGGTTTTTATGTCTTCATCACAGCATTAAATGGTGGGCTGTATTGGTTGTCTCTCTTTCAGGTCCTTTCACTACAGTGGAGATGTGTGAGTGGTTTCAGGCGGGGTATTTCTCCATGAACCTGCTGGTCAAACGTGGTTGTGATGAGGGATTTCAGCCCCTGGGTGAAGTCATCAAGATGTGGGGGCGTGTGCCTTTCTCTCCCGGCCCATCCCCTCCTCCACTGCTGGTGAGGAACACTGTGAAATATCCAGAAATGGGTTTGATGATGCTTTGTGCCATGCATTAGTAATAATTTACTCAGGGCTTTGTGTAACAACAATTTCACCATGTTCCTAAATCCTTAACCATGGTAAAATCAAGAATAGCCTTGAGTTGCTTGTTGCTTTTGTAAAATATTCAAGTAGGTGTCAGAGCTTTAACCTTTTAAGGCAGTGCTCTTACATATTGAGGTCATGTTACAGATGACCCAAATTCATCTCATATCTCATATCCTCCCATTCTACATTTCCTGACGGGTCTTTTCTCTCCAATCCTAAAACTTCTACAAAATAAAGTATTGTAGTTGGATGGAGATACAACTTTTTGGTCTGTTTTTCTGTTACTTTAGGGGAACATGGACCAGGAGGTATTGAAGAAACAATTAGAACAAGCTGCCACTGCAGCCCTGTACAAACAACTTCAGATGAGATTTCAGCACATGAACAGGTATCACCGACTAGCAATTAATGCATCAGTTGACCAGGTATATACTTGTTTTGGGTTTATGAGCGATGTGTTTGGGTCTCAGGTGTGGGGAGACTGGGATGATGCCTGCGATGAACAGGTCCATGTCAGTGCCAGACACCGGGCCCATGTGGGACATGCCTACCTCAGTCTCTCAGCAGTCAGGTACTACCAGCTGCATTGATGCTTTGTAATAGCCACTTTATTTTATGAAGTGCTTTTGTTACACCACTGGTTTTTCTGTTTTGTAGGCGGTGATACCAGTCTGTGGGACTTAACCATGAGTAACTCCACTCAGGGTCCAACTCTTGAACATTTGCAGAAAGTACGTAACCTATGTGATCTTGAAAGTGCCTTCAACATATGCTATAGTAAAGCTGTCTGTCCTGCTAGATTACATTGATCTTGTCTTGATCAAGGGCTCATGGTGACTAAAGCCCAAAGCATTACTTCATTTTTGATGTGAAAATTTAGCAAATGTGTACAACTGTGCATAGCCTGGATCGTGTCCAGTGTCTGCACTATTACTCTCCAAAAGTTACAGATAAAAATATCTTTGTACCTGTTTAAACAGAGTTGCTCATGTCTCTTAACCGACTCACACAAGCGTTCATCAACATAGGCATCTATTGCTGTCTCCAGAAATTTAGTTTTTTTTTCCTTATCTGTTTTTTGAAACAGCAGGCCGTGGCAGTGTTGCCACCATGTGGACAAAGTGCAGTCAGAAAAACCAATTTGCACATTTACTGTACATGTGTACTATGCTTATGAAAAATTTTATGAAATGCACACTGTACCTATACCCTAATGTATACGTTAAAAACCAAAGTAAACTTTGGACTTCAGCAGGACTGCGATGTCACCAATTAATCACTCCTCTCGGTGATGACATTTCATGTTGAATGTGTAAACTTCACCCATATTGCACTTTGGTAATTGAGCCTGTGCTGCCTGTGTGTTAGATCCAGCAGGAGAGGCGTGAAGCTGAACTCAGGAAGCGTGATGAAGAGGAGAGGAAACGGAGGGAGGAAAAGCGCCGGCAGCAGGAGGAACAGAAGAGGAGAGAGGAGGAGGAGCTTTACAGACGAAAACAAGTGAGCACATGGACACACTGGGCTACAACTGTTGCAGTCTTGAATGTTTATGATGTGTAACACGTTTGTATGTTTGTGTTTTACAGCAGTGCCGTCAGCAGCAGGAACTGATCATGAAGTTTCTGCAGCAGAGCCAGCAGCAGCAGAGCGTGCCAGGGGGCGCAGGGTGGAGCGGAAGCCAGGCAGGAGCTCTGTCTCTGGGCAAAGCTACCGGAAAGAGCATGGGACTCCTGGAGCTGGAGGCAGAGAGACTTCATAAACAGCAGCAGCAGAGAGCTCAGCAGCAGCAAAGGGTAAAAAACATCTTGAGCAGTGAATTGTTTAATATACATCCGAATGGCTGGCAAACAGTTTGTAGTCTTGGGTTTAAAGAGGTCTTCCTCGTAAGAGTTGCTGTTGTTTTAGTTCATTATAACTGTTTCGTTCAGCATGGAGGTTTGACAATGGGCCAGTGGAGTGATGGGCCATCTGGAATGTGGTCAGGAGCTGGCATGGAAGGGAAGGTCGGAGGTGGCAACCCTGCTATGGGTATGTGGGATGAGGCCATGAAAAACCAGGCCAGCCATCGCAACATTGGCCTCAAGAACAGCCGCAGCAGTCCCTCTCTCAGGTACACAAATTTGCACTCACAATTTACCTTTCCATTTAAACCAGTGTTTTTACACACAATGTTCACCCCAAGCGTGTCTATGTTCTCAGTGATCAGTACATGCTGAATCGGCGCAAGCGTACTGACGATGAGGAGAGGCTTCTGAAGCTTCTTCAGGGGATGAAACCTCAGGACGGTTTCACCACTTGGTGTGAACAGATGCTCCACGCTCTCAACACCTCTGCAAATAACTCCTCCTCAGTGGACGGTAACTATGTCACATCTGCCATTCGCCTCTTTTTCTACGGTCTTCTCCAAAAGGAATGGAGATTAAATTTATCATGCTTGCATTTCTCTTGGTAGTGCCCACCATTGTGGCATATCTGAAGGAGGTGGAGTCTCCATATGAAGTTCATGATTTTATCCGTATTTATCTGGGCGATACCATTGAAGCCAAAGAGTTTGCCAAGCAGTTCCTGGAGCGCCGTGCCAAACAGAAAGCGAACCACCAGAGACAACAGCAGCAGGTTTGTGAAGGATGATTTTTCTTGTTTAACGTTTGTTCAATTCTCCACACTGGGTGAGTCTTAATGTACTGAAACTTTCCACAGCTGTCCAAGGAAGTCTCTGGATTAAACATGAACTTCCCCCTGCAGGTAGATTACATACTGTTTTACTGGATTTTTAAAGAAGACCTATAATATTTCCATTTTTAGTTTTAATTTTCTATTAATCCATTGTTTAAATTCTTCCTGCTTTTTCTTCGTACAGTCAATGTTCCAGGCAGCTCACATGAGTAAGGGCGGCAGTGTGTACGACACTCAGGGAGGAAAAACGAATAAAAAGCCTAGCATGATGCTCCAGTCTGACCCCAGTATCCTCGGTTAGCGTATACGCTCACATAAACACTCACAAACCCCTACTGGGTTCCATTCAGCTTTACCCATCAGCATGCATACATTACCCAGAATAACCCTTGAACTACTGTTTTAATCTGTATTCTGGCTCCTTGTCAAATTCTTGCTGTCTGGGTCATAGTGAGATCTTCATCTAGCAAAGAGAACGTCTTTACTGATGTACTTATTGAAAAGCATTTCCTGCCCTGCTTCAAGGGGGAAAAGTTTATGAATTAGTCATTAGTATATTCCCAGATGGGAAATTTCTTGTAGAAAGTCAACCCTCAGACCTCTCAACCTCTGTTCTCCTGTTTCCCACCTCCGCAGGCTACTCATTCCTGGGGGGAGGTGAGCTGGAGCAGGTGGAGGATTACTGACCCAGCCCGTCTACTTGAGTTTACCTGAGGCCTTAAACCTGGAGCAAATCAGCAGAGGAATGTGCACTGCTCAGTGAGGGAAGGGGCGGGCAATATTTGTCCACACCCCCCCTCTCTTTCTCCTTCTTTCTCTCACTCTGCACTGTGAGAGGAGCAGAAGGAGGTTATTGGGAGGTTCGGTGTGAAGAGGAGATCCTCTTCTGCCTCCCTTCAGTGAAGCACCTTACCTAAACCATTGCACTTTAATGTTTTCATATTTGAAATGGAGTTGTCTTTCTTTCTTTTTTTTACAATGCAAAAATGTGTGAATATATTGTTGCATATATTATGTGTAGAATATTTGTATGAATATACATATGAGAGGTAGGAACGGAGCAGTTTCCGCCGTATCAAACGTGGAGGTTTGGAAATGTTGTTGGGGAGATATAAGTTGAGCATCTCTCCTAAAAGACAAACACTGTTGTATTTTTATGTTCATGGTAAAGCTATAAAAATATGAATTTAAAAACTTGAAATTTGCACTTGTTTAACTAAAAAAAAAAAAAAAAAAAAGTTAGGATAGGTTGAGGTTTTTTGTGAGTGCGTGTGCAAGCGTAAGAGATGAAGTCTGCACAAATTTTATTGCTTACTGACGTGTATAAAACAAATGCCATGCTTTTATTTTGTTCAACACAATTTTCTACTTCATTGAGCGTGTGCGTGAATGGACAGAAGTAGTTTGTGTTGGCGCTTTTTTGTACATAGGCTCTTAAAGAGGCCGATAAGAGAGTCAAGCATTGTGTTTTTACCCTCCAGTGTTTAAAAGCATGAATTGAGGTGCTGTTTGGCCCGTTTGGCTCTGTTCTAAGAGGGCAATCAGGCTTTGTGTTTGGTGTGTAAATGTAGCTCCTCTGTTGTCTGTACACAAACTACTTACATTACAACTCTTCCCCTTTCACTCATTCTCAGTCCACGATGTGAAATGTTGCCTTCTGTCCAGAAAGTAAGTGTGTGTGTGTGTGTGTATTCTCTTGGCTGGTGTTTTGAGATAGTCACAAGGGCACTGAGATTCTGTATGTCAGTTGTTACTTTCTTTTTTGTTGCTGTTGAAAAAGGATGAATGATTTATTTTTTTTATTCTATACAAAGTATTTGAACTTTTGAGTTGGAGCACTTTCTAGGCTGCTACCTTGTATTTTTTGAATAATGTTTTTTTTGCCTCTTGAGGATGTATTATGAATGAATGTATTCCAAAACAAACTATGTATAACAGTGCATCTAACAATAAGGATTGAGTGTCTCGGAGTGAAACAGGACATGCCTCACCATTCAGAATATGCCTATTGTCAGAGGTCAGATTCTGGGATGCGCATGGCCTGTACCAAGCTGACGGTCTCCGGCTGCTAGTGCTCTTCCGGAACTTTCTCACAACACCCGGAGATTCTGTTCGTCTCAACATCTTGATGGAACTGTTGTTCTGCCGTCTTATTACTTGTGCTCTTGATGCAGGGCCATTGAGAGCCAAGAGGGGGGGGGGATAGAATCCAATACACGAGTTTTGGGATTGAAATATGTGATGTTTTGCATCATAAATGTTTATTCACCTGGATCTTCTGAATCGGAAGAGACTGAGGATCGGAACAGCGGAGATTTCGGTACTTGAGCTGTAGAAAAGAAAAAAAAATCCTGCTTTAAGCGTATTTCACTATTCTGACTGGATTATATTTTTGTAAAAAAAAATAAAAGACAATGACTGAAAACAAGCACGGAAAGGTGGATATCGGCACTAACTCAAATGCCATTCTGGAGTCCGAAAAGGAGTGGCAACCAGCTGCATTTAGTGCTACACAGAGAGCGTGAGACAGGGAATACGTGCGGATCCATTTCATCCTCACACCAAAGGGATGTAGTTTTTTGCATCCTTTTGAGCTGCAATCCCCACTGCTCTCTGCAACACTATCAAATGAAGAATATTTCTACAGCATTTGAAAAAAAAGTGGTCATTTTGAATGTTTGATAAAAAAAAAAAACCTTTATGCCTTTTTAGAAGATTACTTTGCGGAGAAACTGCAGATCTCACATCTATCAATCATATTTCTTCAAAAACGTCCTTACCTGCTGCGGGGTTGAGGAGTCTAGATGTGATGAATGTTTGGAGAGGAGATGAACTGAAGCAAACTCTCCTCGTTTCTTCACGCACTTCACTTGAACTAAATTTCAAAGACACAGACTTGTCATGATTGCCTGTCAATACAATGAAAAATTTAGAGCATTACAGCAATTGTTGACATTATGAAGTTCATGGATGCTTATGAAACAGCTGAACTGCAGTGACGCAGGTGAGATGCGACAGACTGAGATTGAAAATTGTACATTTACTTACGTTGTGGTTTAATCTGGTTTTTGTTTTTCAGTTCTTCCAGGATGGACGTAACCTAGATCTCTCTGCTGGTACCATCACACCCACCAGTACGCATCATCTGATGTCGTCGAACTGGATTTAGCAAGAGACCACAACTCTTTCTCTACTGTTTCTCTCTTCCACTCGCTTTCATCCTGACAGCATAGAATGGGACCCACAGACAGACTAGGTGTGTGCATGCATGTGAAGAGACTTTGTATGTGTCTGTACAAAGACACTCGTACATTCTCCTGTCTCACTTGTGGGTGAGGTGGGGACTGGATGTCCTGTAAATAATGTAAATGATTTTGGTCCCTGTTTGTTGAGTTCTGTTCATCTTACGGCATCATCTTGGGTGTTTCACATGCCTTAATTGTACAGAATAGAACTGCCCTGGTCAACATTAATGTAACACTCATTAGAAAAACAGCACAGGCTACATCTGCACCACTCAGTCATCTAAAGTAATCTGAGCCTGGCTGAGGATGTTTCCCCCTATGTTGACTTCACTCATCATACCAGGCTGTTGGATGTTTCCCACAGTGTTGTCTATGTATTGTTGGTATGTTAATGTTCAAGTGAATAACTGCAATTATTGACATGTACAGATAAAGGTTGATGAGCATTGGTATATGCTGAAAATGTTTTAGTTTTAAATGATTAGGTGGGTACGTACAGAACATGGGGCTTGGTTTTGCTTTGAAAAGATCAAAATATGTTAAACTGAAAATAAAAAAATGTAAACGCTGAATTTGTTTTCTGTCATTATTACAATTATTGTTGGCTTAGACCTTCGTTGTTTTGTCTTAAATGTAGTCAGATTTGACTCCTGCTTTGCGACTGTTTTCCTCTATGAGGCAGTACAATCACGCTTCTGCTTCAGAACCTCGGAGTATAAATTACATTATAAAATATTCGAGGATAATCAGAGCTAGATTTCTTGATGCCAAATGAAACTAACGTTACTAAAGATAACAAACCATCGTGCTTTCAGTCATTTTCAGTCACAGCGTTAGGAACCATTCTAAATTCATGTTAAGTCTACACAGCATAAACCTCCACCATTTGATTCCCCAAGGAACCCAGCATCACTCTTTTGTACTGTTTTTTGACAGATTTTAGATTAGACATAGGGCGTAAGGTTTAAGTACACAAACCTTGTTCTGATGTGCCTCGAGCTACCTGAATAAAGTCGAGGCGGTTGGAAACATGTTTCTTGGAAATACTGAACTGAAGTCGATTCGAGCCCTACCGTCCTCGCAGGTTACTTCATAGTAGTTCTTTTGATTTGTTGGCCGTGAAGCTACAGTTACATTTAAACTCAACAGTATTGAAAAATACTTAAGAGAGTAGCTTTTCTCAAGACGGCATCCACAAACTCTCCTCCCCAACAGTCACCAACACGCGCGCTCACCACAGTTGTTGCCATGTCCGCTTATTATAAGCAACTAAAAATAGCTTTTTATTATTTAAAATATAAATGTACTATTTTACTTAAATGCACTGTCTATTATTTAATAAAATACTACTTGTGGAAGTTTGTAATTTAGCTATTTTTATCCAGACTGTATTTAATCTATATATTCTGTCTTAATAAGTGAAATTACGGAGTTATACAGTGCATTTCCCATAATTAATAAATAACTACTAAACCTTTAGAAATGAAAAACAGAGCTCGCCAATTTCGGCCAGGCTTGTTTTATCAGACTAGGTTGCTTGTTTCTCCTGGGATCTGGCAACAATGCTGCCGGCGCGCGAGTCAAAGCGCCAGACTTTGCAGAGCAGCAGAGAAACGGAGAGAGCGCGCGGCACGCGTTGTATCCATGGACTACAGGAATATCTCGTTTCTTGTCCCCAACATTTCTGCTTTTGTTGCAGTAGACGTTTACCGATTTCTGCTACTTACCTCCTTTCAATGGCCTAAACGGGTTTTGTTTCTTGTCGGACTGTAACGTAATTCATTGGGTAAGTAAGTGCTGGGGGACATCCTCACTGTTGTGTCAGGACTGGGACATCATATTTGCGTGAATAATTTGGATATTAGATGAGCGAAAAGTTCTGGACCTCTCATTTTGGACACCAGAGGCGTGTTCTTCACCAGCGTGAAAGTACGACACAACTTAAACACTTTTGTCCACCGAAAAATTGAATTATTTCTACCGGGTGGATGTTAATTTTCTCAACGAGGGCAAAAATACAACTCCCAAGTCCTTGACAGAAATGCTAATGCTGCGGCTGATGGAGAAACATTTCTAAAAAATCACCCGCAGTGGACCTGGCGCCCCGCATCAGTCTGCGTGCGCTTCAAAACGTTTAAATTCACCCCATGTACAATCATAATATTGTTTGAAATTCATCCCAAATCAGATTCATACATTGACCATATGGCTTTGCCTTCTCAAATTTGACAATTACTTGGGACTTTCAGTTGAGGTCATTGACTCCTTTGAATGGAACAAAGGAGGTTGATGTTTCTGAATCTGCTTTCTTTTACAAACATTCAGAGATTTGTTCTCCGAGTCTTTCAGATGTGGATGTTGCGGTCACACCATCTCCTCAAGCGCAGAGGGATCTAGTGAAGTTCAACCCTCCACCAGTCTTTTGTCTCTATTAGGTCCCATTCATTTGTCTTGTAGGGGGATCATGGAAGTCCAGACGAGGGGAACCTGGATGGCTATGGCGTTCTCGGACTGGGTCAGTGGATTGGGAATTCTCTTAATCTTCCTGATGGAGAGTTTAGCAGTGGATGCGACCAACATGGAGCCAGTCTACTGGAACTCTTTGAACAGAAGGTATGTTGGTGGTTGATATAAAACTCATTCACCCAGATACAAGTTTTTCAACAAGTTCAGTCTTCTAAAGACTGGCTTTAAGTGTCAAATGCCTCCAATTACAGATCTCTATGGTAGTGTAAATAATACAACTTAGAATAAATTGTAATATTTGTCAAGTTGCATTCATGCATGTAATCCTAGCATTAAACTAGTTGGAACAGAATGTTGTACAATAGAAAGATCATTCTAATTACATTTTGATTTTGATTCTTTTAGTCAAGTTACTTGTAAACCACATAAAGGATCCTGGAAAACCTAAAAATAGAATTCAAAAGTGTGACTTCTATAGTCAATATCAATTTTTGTAAAGTGAAAAAAAAATTGGTGTAGAAACAGTTTAACTAAGAAACTGTTAAGAAACTCCAGTTAATACATTGAATTAAACTTGACATTTTTAAGTAAAAAGACTGAAAATCATATTTTATTGTAAAACATACTCCAGTATTTTTTATTTTTATTTCTTTTACTTTTTTGTAAGTGTAGTTGTGCTCCATGTTCTGAAGTTTTTCTTTGTCTAGATGTTTTTGCAAGTATATTTTCTATAAAATGTTTTTTTTAATTCATTATCAAGCCGTTATCCAGCTTTGCAAAGTAATTAAAAAATCAAGGAAATAGGTCGGAAAGTGTGGGAACTATGTACATATAAACTCAACCCCAGTTGGGACAGGGGTGACTTTGGCCTGGGATACTGTCTAGTTAACGGTTTGGACAGACACACTCAACTGAGAGAGACAGGGGGGCATTTTCCGGCTGGCTGCCTCCCGATTATGGGTCGCGTGCATGCCCTCCCTAGATAAGGCATTCATGCTTTACCCACAGTGACACAATCTGCAAACCCAAGCAAAGGTCCTTTGATTTTTGTCTGTGCTGAGGATGCTCTCTGAACAAGAGGAAAGGAGAAGCCGTGTTATGAAGGGTGTAGACCTTGGGTGAGAGACCGAATCAGGAAGTCTCTCAACCCTGAGAAGATGAATGAATAAGTGGAAGAAAAAATACTGGTTAGGCAACTAGGCAGTTGGTTTGTTTAAAAAAAAAAAAAAAACCTGCCTCTGAGAAAATAGATCTGAGGCGGAAAAGATAAACATGGTTGGCTAAAAGAGAGAAGAAAATAAAGATTAAATGGATGCTGAACCAGAGTTTCAACTTATGAAGTAGAGAGAAGGAATTGAGGGGTTTGTGCAGATAAAGTCATATATAAAAAGCGATAGAGAAGTTAATTCATCCATATGAAATAAATGTTCCTCTGATATCTGAAAAGGTCAGCGTGTTTACTCACACCATGACAGCCACAGCCCTCTTAGGTCATCTCGCTCTCTTTTCACTCTCTCAGACTCACACACACACACACATTTGACACATATGCCCACAAGACAATTGAACATTTCATCATGCACACAGAGATGCCAGAATATTAATTAATATAAAAACGCTTCATGAATAGCATTCTACGGCAATGTGTTGATGTGTCATTTGTGTTCATAATCTGACATATTGATTGCATGAAATTGAATGTTAAATGGTAGTCTGGAACATGATGATGTATTCCATCAGGAATTGATTGGATCATGACATGACAAAAATGGAAAACATGACCGAATGCAAGTTAATGAAACAAGGCTTTGAAGGTTGCCTGGCAATCGGTTAATATAACCTAATAGACCACAAGTGAAGAGTTTTCAGACTGGGGTACAGGAACCCTGTGAGGGCTGCAAGGGGGTGCTAGAGGGTCTGTGGAAAATTTTGTAATTTTTTTAGGGTTAAGTTAATATGTTAACATAAAATATGAATTAAATATTTATAACACAAAAAAGTACAATATTTATCTTTAAAAGTGTTTAAGAAATAATTCTGGAATTAATTTAAAATGCTTGCTGCCAGGTTTATACATTTAACATTACATGACTAGTGGGTGCAAAAAAAATAGATTAAGCTTGCAGTTTTTTTCAACTGCTTACACAAAATTGTCACAATTTCTGAAACCTGACACTCAAACACCAGAACCACACACCAAATCTGCAAAACCATACACTAATTCTCGTCCTTTGACTCAGTTTTCAATTTCATAAAACACTTTTTGCAAAACACAACACAATTGTCTGTGTAACACACAAAAATCTAACAGCAAATGTTTGCTTTTGAGATTTAAAATTTTGATATTTTGAATGCAGTGCTTAATTTTGCAAGAGATGTGAGGCATTTTGCATTTTGTGTGTGCAATTCTTGGATTTGTGTGTAAAGTTTTGAAAACGCGGTGTAAGCATTTGAAAAAAACTGTAATCAAATCAAATCTTTTACAGATAATATATTTACCCTGGGTTTTTGTTCGATAAAGTACAGTACTAATAAAATCTATAATTTGTAAGATTGTTTTTTATATAATTGCCAGTAATAATTGCATGTTTGTATATAAAAAATAGACATTTGTTTTTATATGTTGGGACTGCATCATATTTTGGGCTTCTTGGGATCAAAAAGTTTGAAAACTCTGGCCTAAGTAATGCCAGCAGATAGAGGACAAGAACTTACGCACTTCTATTAAATATTACAAAGATTTTTTTTTTTTTTTTGTGGAATAAAGTCATGGATAAGACCCAGAAACATATCGTTAAAATGTAAACAGGTCCGTTTTGATTCATGTTTGTTGATTTAAAAACCTGCCAACACTCCAAGGTCTTGTTAAGTCATGTAGTATGCTGATGTCTGGAGAAAACCATTAGTAACTCCATCGAGCCTGTGTCGAGAGAAAAAAATTACGTTGAAACGGGCCAGACCGGTTATGGGATGGGGTCGCTGTGATTTTGGCAAGTAAGACATGTTCCTGGATCAACTCTTTTGTTGATCCTGGATCAACATTACTGTCACAAAATACAGATTTAATCCAATCCCTACCCCTAAACCTAACCCATCTTTTATTCCTAAAATCAGTGTGAAATGGTAGCTGGTTAACAAGGGTGTAGAAGCACCTAATCCTTGTCTAAAGGGAAGTCTAAAACTGGCATTTCCTGAAAAGTTATCTCTCAATTCTGATTGGTTGATTGGAATGATGTTCCAGGATCAACAAGGATGTTGATCCAGGAACATGTTGTACTTGGTGAAATCACGCTCACTTATGGGATGGAGGGGTGCATGGGAGGAGAGGAGTGGATTTCGGCCCCTCAATGAGCGTAATCAATGGTGAGCACAGACTGTCTCTATGCATCGCTCCGGGGGAAGTTGTTGTACAACTCTGTGCCTCAAATGAACATTAAAAATTTAATCCTTCATGGCTCCCTCAATATTTAATGAATCAGCTGCTAATTGGAGACAGATAAAAGCTTTCTTAACTGGGTTAAGCGTTTCACATTAAAACATTTTAAGGGTAGGAAAAGATACTTTGGAAAACTGACAAGCAGAGCACAGAGCCTACATCAGATCTTCAGACTTTTGACCGTTTTACTGTAGTCGCGGTAGGTTTTTTCTGGCGAATCTGTGATTGATTGGTTCTCCTTTGCTGAAAGATCTTCTATAGAGCCTTTCTAGGGACCGAGAGCAGAGCGAGATTAAACATTGTTAGTGAAAAGAATGGATTTAGGGTTTGTAAATGTGCTTCACTGTGCAAGGCCCTCCCACATCTCCTTGCCATTTGTGTGCAAGAGAGTGTTTTTTTGAAGAGATAAGACCTCATGGAAAATGTTACATTGTTAAAAGAGAGATTGTGATTGTGGCATTAAATGGACTGAAAATAGAATTGTACCACTTGACCTCAGTTTCCAGGGGTGCGAGAGTGGGAGGATAATCCTCTACACAACATCCCTCCATTAGTTCATCATATGGACTGCTCCATCATCAGACAGGCAACAAAGCCATCTGTGAAGGGATTACTACCTCTATACACACTTTCTCTCTTGCGCTTTTTCTTTCCGGGGTTAATGTCTTTCTCCCTCTCTGTCACATTCCCTTCACCTATTCATCTTCTTATTTTTTTCTCTCCTCATTCATTACCTCATTCTTTTGTGTCACTGCTCTCTCTCTCTGTCTTTCCCAGAGGATAATTTTATTGCTCAGAGGTTGCTCTTTTATAGCTCATAGTATCAGCTTTATCTCTGAGATTTCTTTCTACAATGTCTTTGGGGAAATACAAATGAGATAATTATTAATGTACAGTAAGGAGATTAGTCAGATACTTTGAAATGTTTGAATTCTGAAACTTCCAGATTTGTGTGTAGGCAAATCTGACAGTGTGGTCTCATTAATAATCATATATTTGCAGGTAAAGTGCCGTTCTCATAGACCCTGACATGTACATTATTAACATATTGACAGCATGTAAACTGTAAGCATTTTACCTTTGAACAGCTTTAGAGACATGCAAATGTTTTTGAAATCTTTAGATAGATCGGAAATTGAATTTATACATAGATTTTTTTTTAAATGGTTAAATATGTTCAGTCTCATCACATTTATTTAATGTATTACTTAATCTGACATGATAATGGTTTCATGCTGTGCTATATTCAACTCCATTAAAAAAGGATAGCATTACGTTACCCAAGTCTAAACTTTAAAATAGTGAAATAAATGTTAATTATCATCCTGAATCGTTTAAATTTGACTCTGTTTGTCAAGGGAAAATGTCTATATGCTACATGTTCTCATAGGAAATGCATGCCTCTAAGTACGTTTTTGCAAAACTGAAAAAAACGTACCTATACGTACGAATCGTTGCAGTTTCCAGTTGAAATGAACACTAGAAGCAGTAAAACTGCGACAACTTTTATTCCTTTTCACACAAAGTATGATTTGCAGGTCCACAGTTTTGATTAATAAAGCCTAATTTTCAAGCAATTATTTGAGGAATATTATGTTATTAATTCAAAACAATTTTAACATGCTGCATCATTTGAAAACTGATACCTTCGAAGGTTAGTGTCACATATCCAGCTTCATATGTATGGGTTTTCATGTTTAGTAGGTTTGCTCGGTAGCTCACGCAGTATGGAGTTGTGCTTGGGAGGTGAAACGCTCCAGTACGAATCTCATGAAAATACGGTTCAACAAAATATTTCACACCGCATATAAGGAAGTTAGTAAAATGGCTTGTTTGCATCATCGATGCGTTTTTATAATCAGCTTGATTTGGTAACACTATCGGGTAGGTTAAGGGTTGAGTTGGTTAGGAATTTCCAACATGATAGAGCGACACTCCCCGGATATATAATAGTAAAATGTAACTCTATATATATATACATACATATACAGTGCCGTGCAAAAGTTTTTTTGCCCCCTTCCTGTTTTATTTGTGCCTATTGTCACACTTTAATGGTTCAGATCATCAAACTAATTTAAATATTACACAAAGATAATGCAAGTAAATACAAAATGCCTTTTTTAAATGATGATTTCATTTATTAAGTGAAAAAAGCTATCCAAACCTACCTGGCCCTACGTGAAAAATTAATTGCCCCCATCCTGTTAAATCATGAAAGAACTGTGATTAACCACATAATTTTAGAAAGCTGAGTTAAATTTCACTAGCCACACGCAGGCCTGATTACTGCCAGACCTGTTGAATTAAGAAATCACTTAAATAAAACCTGTCTAACAAAGTGAATCATGCCGTGATCTAAAGAAATTCAAGAACAGATAAAAACTAAAGGTGACATCTATCAGTCTGGAAAAGTTTATAAAGCCATTTCTAAAGCTTTGGGACTCCAGCGAACCACGGTCAGAGCCATTATCTACAAATGGAGAAAACTTGGAACATTGGTGAACCTTCCCAGGAGTGGCTGGCCTACCAAAATTACTCCAAGAGTGCAACGATGACTCATCCAGGAGGTCGTAAAAGAACCCAGAACAACATTTAAAGAACTGCAGGCCTCACTTTCCTCAGTTAAGATCAGTGTTCATGATTCAACAATAAGAACGAGACTGGGCAAAAACAGCATCCATGAGAGAGTTCCAAGGCAAAAGCCACTGCTGACCAAAAGAACACAAAGGCTCGTCTTACATTGAACTTTTTGGAAGGTGTGTGTCCCGTTACATCTGGTGTAAAACCAACACAGCATTTCATAAAAAGAACATCATACCAACAGTCAAACATGGTGGTGGTAGTGTGATGGTCTGGGGCTGCTTTGCATCTTCAGGACCTGGACAATTTGCCATAATTGGCATGACCTTAAACCGTCCATTCATGCTATAAAACCCTCCAATATGGCTGAATTAAAACAATTCTGCAAAAAAGAATGGGCCAAAATTCATCCACAATGATGTGAAAGACTCATTGCCAGTTATCGCAAATGCTTTATTGCAGTTGTTGCTGCAAAGGGTGGCACAACCAGTTATTAGATTTAGGGGGCAATTAATTATTCACGTAGTGTCAGGCAGGTTTGTACCTATTTTTTCCCTTAATAAATTAAATAATAATTTAACTGCATTTTGTATTTACTCGGGTTATCTTTGTGTAATATAAAAATTTGTTTGATGATCTGAATCTTTTAAGTTTGACATATGCAAAAAATAATAATAAAAAAAAGGTAAGGGAGCAAAAACCTTTTCATGGCACTGTATATTGATAAATCTAATATAAAGTGTTTATAAAGATTATTTGTTAATATGTAAATAGTACATTTCAGATGCCGTCTCTACATCCAAATAGTACGTTTCAGTACATATCGAAACAAAAATGTGTAAATGTAGGCATACTATCCACTATTATGTTAATATAATCAGGCTGAATCTCTTGGAGACTGTTGACTATGTAGACACAACATTACTTGGATTTTTTTTTTACAGGAGAAACATTCAAACATAAGAAGTTTAACCAATTCTCCATTTACTCAAAGTATTTTTTAATAAAATGTTTAGTTTCTTTCCTTCAGTTCCTGTGTTCTCATAAAGGCATTTAATTTACACCAGCAACCCTTGAAACTTCATAGTTTGACTTCTTGAGCATTCAGTTTCAGTGTTATTTAGCTGGACCTGCCATCTTCGCGATGAAAACCTCCTTCTCTTGTTTCACTCATATTTAATTTTCTGTTTCAAAGGTGCGTCTCTGGCATGCCTTCAAAGCCCTGGCATGATACTGTGCTGTGTGTGGAAAGCATAATTACAGTTTTAAGATTACTCCGATGATGGTTCTGAATCGAGGGGGGAGGAGGTGGCATTACAGTGAATGGCCGAGACAAGCATTGCGCTTTACATCATCTGTTAACATCAGCACCCCTTGTAAAACACAACGTTTATGATGATGACAGTGATTGTTTCTTTAGCTGTTGTTCTCTTTCGCTGCATGTCGCCTATGGATTGAGGCTATACACGATTAGGGTTTTGATGTCATCCAATTTATTGGAAAAACTCCTTCTCTCTCTTTTTCTTTCTTAGCCATCTCTTGTTTCCCATCCTCATGAAGGTTGGATAAGCATTTGTTTCTGAAGGAACAGTGTAGGTAATTGGCAGGCCTTATATGTGAATCATGAACAATAGATTGTCAAGAAACACAATGAAGAAAAGTAAACAGACAGCGATGAGAACATGCATTTGTTTTTATAGACTAGATGAATCATGGACATCCTGGTTTTAACTCACTGATGTCTCATTAATAGGCCCAGACGCAATCTGCAGAGTTCCTCCGTGGAATTCCGCAGAATGGATATAAGCGCGGTAAAATGCTTAGAATGGTAGACCCACACACTTCCGATCTGCCACTGCAAAGATGTGCGTATACTAAACAGGCCGCTGAACACTTTATCCACAAACTTTAAAAAGAATCAGAACTGGTTAATTCCCGCGTGGCTCAGTTCGAACATGAAAACGGAGAGCTGAGAGAAAGCGAGAGAACGCATGAAAAGTGAGTTGGGAGATATCCTTTCTCCCTGTGCCCTCCCCTCCTTCTCTTCCAAACAAAGGGAAGGTTATTTTTAGTGACGTTCATTTTTAATCATCTGAGTGTTTGGAGCTTGATGAGTCTTTTCGTGTTAGGCTGAGGAGTCAGTGGCCTCTGGGCCCATCAGCTCCCTGGAGCTACTCGACCGGACCACAACAGAAGACCACCCAGTAGACACATTTCGTACACAATATGTTACTGGCCGATAAATTACTTGCCAATACATTGGGAAAATTACTTAATTATTTTCAGTATTGCACCATTTAGTTGTAATGGGCCTGTAAGACCTAACAAGTCTCATGCGTCAGAGAAAAGTAGTTAAGTTTTAAAAAATGGGGTTTTGTGACCGTTTATATTTTATTTTCTTGCTCTCCATCTAGCTGTTTTTGATCACAAGGACCCATCCTTTGTCAACACCTTGTGTCTGAGGTTTAATGAACTGTAATCTTTTTTTTTTTAAACCTAAATGTATTCAGCAAGAACATATTAAATTGATCAAAAAGGGAAAGTTAAAGGGGTCATATGATCCGATTTCAATTTTTCCTTTCTCTTTGGAGTGTTACAAGCTCTTGGTGCATAAAGAAGATCTGTAAAGTTGCAAAGACTAAAGTCTCAAAACCTAGAGATATTATTCTTTATAAAAGTTAAGAGTCAACCACACCTACCTAAAACGGCTCATTCTAACACGCCCCCACATCTCTACCTCACTATGTGGGAAGATTTGCATAACGCCGCCCAAATGTTCACGCAAAGAAAGAAGGCGTCAATTTTATTCTCACTGTAGTATTGTTGCCGCTGCCGCCATGTCGTGAAGACGCTGTGTTTTTTTGTGAAAGCGAAACTACTTTGTTTGGGTCTTCCAAAAGAGGACGATATCCGCTTCGTCATGCCTAGAGCTGATCCGTGCAGGTCGCTGAGGAAATACATCAACTTAGTGCTGTGGATCACCGGATCGGCTTTCACCGTGGACAAAGCTGAGTCCAACCCTTGTCCCGTCACCTGTGGTTCCGATCCTTCGTCGAGCCGACAGCCGCGCCGTTTTTCTCAACCCGCGCCGCCCTGCTCCACGGGGCGAACCCTTCCTCAGCTCACGCTAAGCCGGCAGCTTCCCACTCACGCTAGGCCGCCCTGTTTTCGTTGGTAAACTACTTTGTTTGGGCTTCCCAAAGAGAACACTACTACAACTGGTTTAAGTTGTATTTACAACTGTTCCAGAACAGTTTATCCCAAATATTCCGATGTGTGCAGCACATTTTATGGATGACTGTTTACTGATCCTGGTAGAGTATACTACAATGCCAGCAGTTCCGACTCAGTCTGTAAGTACGTTTTCATATTTTAAGGATTTGCCACTGATGATTCAAATTCGAGTTTTGAGCAGTGTAGAGTAGCCCTTATTGTTTGTCATTTCTCCGATCAAAAAAGCAGACATGTTTTTATGCTTACGCAGCGCGATGCAATGCAATGCAACGCGTAAAAAGACAATAAAGTCATTATAATCCGTTAATTATGTCCCCACTGGATGCAACATATGCCTCGTTTGTAATGGGTTTGAATGTTTTTGTCTCGTCGCTCCGGGACACACGGCATCAACCGTATGGTGAGGGGCATAACATTTCCGTCACACGCTTGAAGTATTTGGCCAATCACAATGCACTGTATAGCTGGCCAATCACAGCACACCTTTCTTTTTCAGACCGATGAGCTTTGTAATAATCGACGTGTTTCCCAAAGGCGGGGCATAGAGGAGAAACAATAATGTATGGTATGTGGAAAATAATGTGTTTTTTTTATCTTAAACCACATAAACACATTTCATTCCACCAAATACACAAAATAATGTTATTTTGTAGCATCATCATATGACCCCTTTAAGACTTAGGAAAAAACCTAATTCAAATAAAAGCTGTTCCTTTTGAACTTGCAATTCATTAAAGAATCATAAATAAATGTATCGTTTTCCACAACAATATTGAGATGCACAACTGGTTTTAACTTTGATATTAAGAAATGTTATTGAGCACCAAAATTCAGATTTTCCATCACAGGAAAAAAAGTTACATTATTTCATCATAATATTTCACAATATTACTGTTATTATTGTATTTTTTATCAGATAAATGCAAATAAAAGCATGTGTTTAGGAGTTGACCAGATTGCATTTATGCAGTATTTTTTATTAGCTGCTACATTTAAAAGGGTTCAAATGCAAAAAGTACAAAGCTGCCGTTGTATCAGCTATAGCAAGCCGCTGATTGTTTACCATTATCGCCCCCAGAAGTTCCCTAGTTTTAGGTTTTTGTTTTTGTGTTTGCATATGTGTGAGTCACTGTGCATTTGTGGCATGCGGTTCTCAGCCGTGTGGTAAGTGGGTTTCAGTCCGTGAGAGTTCAGGAATGTGTAAGTTATCTCCAGCCCTTAGCTAATTAAATAGCATAGATAAGAACATGAAATAACACTCTCCAAGCCCTTTAGATAATCTGGGTGCACTCAGCTGGTCTTGATGACCGTAAACTCCACACACACACACACACATTTAAATGACGACATACCTTCTATTGTTTTTAATTAAAGCTCAATACTGCAGTCTAGACCAGCATGGAATCAGATTTCCATATGGTCACCCCTATCATTCATGAAATTATACAAATTGCCACCCGTTGTGTTCTTTTATTAAACGTTTTACTCTGTTATGCCTTAACAACCGATAAGAGTGTAACACACTTAGTTCCGCTTAGCATATTTACTATGTTTAAATAAGTTAACATTTGCAAAATTTTCCCTCTGAATCAGTGCAGAAAATAAGATGAAAGTCCACATATTCAGTTTAGACTTCACTTGGTGCACACTAATCCAGATCCTAAAAGAAAACCTTTTGAACTTTATTATTTACTGCATTATTTGTATTAAAAGTTTTACTTTTAAGGACATTCAGGGTTTGTAACTTTAGGGGATGCTCACACACACACACACACACACATGCATACACACGTTCTTAGAAAACCAGGGAAGAAAGAGAGGAAATATTCCCAGTTTTGTACAATTACTAAAATTGTAATAAAATTGTATCATTATATAAACTCTAAATCAAGGTCATTTTCCACATTGCTGCAGTGAGGTGAAGTGTAATCGGTGGTTCAAGTTTGTTTGAGTTTCAGCTCCATCTTTTGTTGCTTTAGTGTGGCATGAGGAAACTTTAATGCCCATGATTCTGCAGTGGTGAATCGATAACGAATATGAGCCTTGTGAATTCTGATCCTGCTCTGTGACATTTACATTTAAAGGGCTTAATCACTGATTTGTGAGGGTTTATGTCTTGGTTGCGGAGCTGTTTTTTTTTTCTCATGTAAGAATGCCTTTTCTGCCTGTCTTAAATTTCAACATAAATGAAGATAAACATCGGCATTTCATGCAGCATATTTCATACATGAAAAGATCAGTTTCAGATGGCGGTGTATTAAAATCAGAGTTCATGGAGCTCAAGGAAAGAGCATCCGCAATACATATGTAGGCATTTTTCACTTTGATTTTGTGTTTACTTCAGTGCAAAAGGAGGTCTGATTCGACTCGAATTTAAACCAAAAATCACCTTTTCCATGAATAAATATGTTTGCATAATCCACCAAAACCAAACCGAGAGGAAATTTAGCATTGTCAGGCCTGATAACCACTGCAAAGAACACAAAATATTTGTGTTTTCGCTGAAACCACTAACAGACAAAGACTGTCAGTTCTTTGAACAAGCAAAGCTGTTTTTTCCTGTGGAGGGAAGACAAATGCATTCAGCTCGTCAACTGGTGATCACATCACAGAGCAATTTTGACATGTTCAAAAGCCTTTGAAAAATCAGTGTAGTGTAGTCAGAAACAGATGCAGCATGTTACGTTTGCTTCCATCAGTAAATTGTATTATGCTGAGATTTGATTTTTGTCCTTTGTTATTCTGGGGTGGTCTTGGTAACGGCCGCCGTGCTTCGTATGTCTCAGCAGGGGTCTGACAGCTCTCTGATAGAAATGTCTTCCGTTTGGACTGAAGGAAAACGGTTGGGATCTGCAGGGTGGCAGGATTTGAGGTTAACGTATCCATTTGCTTGAGATTAAAGAAAACACAAGTAAGATGAAATGCACCCTCTGTTGTGAAATTGAAGGGGCCATTTTCTACACTTTTGACTACATGTAGTGCACCAAAAAGTCATAATTTAGTATTTCACGACCATTTTCTACACTATCTCTGACCCTTTTAACACTGACAGCAGTTTGCAGCAGACAGAAATTATTCATTTACAATGAGAGTTGGCGATTTGAGGCAGCATGAGCTTTTTTTAGATGGCGTGTCAAGTAAAAAGTACATCAGCTTTGAAAAATGTGTCTAGAGATCCCTAAATTTGAATGCTGGAACCCGTCCTGTGTGAACGGCTCCTTCAAGCTTGAATTTCTTATGGATATGATTCATATTTTATTAAGTCACACTGACTTGTTAAATTGACAGCCCTTGTTTATTTGTACTTGTGAGTGGTTATGTGCTCATGGTTGTCAAACTTAATACAGTGTCAGTTTCAGATTGATCCATTTTTGCAGCTTATACGTCTATATAGTTCATCGAACTTTTGAATGTATTTATTTTTGAAACAGCAAGGAAAATTCTTTTTCATGATGTGTTCTATTAAAGTGGTATAAAATAATACACAAATAATACATTTTGCGGTGTTTATAACTTTTATTAGGGATGCACAATATATTGTTACCATGTCAGTTGACTGATATTAGAAATTTTTAATTTATTCATTTTCAGTCGATATTTAATTGTTCTGGCTCATTTCCCTTTTTTCACATTTATACTGCTGTTGTACTATAACTATGCAGAAATTAACAAATAAATAAATAAATAAGCAAATAAATAATGTGTGTGTGTATAAATACACGTATTCTTGTTTAAATACCTATATAAATAATTAAACGTGTGATGAAAGTAGTCAAATAAATAAAATAAATTGGTGGCCAAATGGAAAATGTTTAAGGAAATGCTAAACTCATCCTAACTGTTTTCTTTTAATCACTCATTTATTTCTGAATGTAGTTCCACATTTATTTTTCCTCTGCGCAGCATGCTAATGAGAGGGTGTTAATTATGGACTTGGTCGGGGTCATGTGATAGATGGGGGCGTGGCTTTCCCGCTGACGGGAGATGCATTGTGTAAATCCAGTATAGCCTAGTAAAGTCACTTTTGCCGTTCAACAGAGCAAGATGCATAGAAAAACGGAGCCGTATTGTCCGTACAGTATCTGTGACTTTACAAATGACCCAACGGAATGGCCAGAGGTGTCATTTCCTGGCATTCGATATTCGCAAATCTAGGGACCGTCTCTAAAGTTACATACGACATTGGTATACACTTTTCTAACTTCAATAGCATTTGAGGAAAATTACTTGCAGTAACACAACCAACTGTGAAGTGTTCATGTAGTTCTCAGTTATAATGCAAACGCTTTAGATTTTTGATATTTATTAAAATAAACTGCAAATTCATATATACACTGTAAAAAACTTCCTGTAGAAATTACAGTAACTAACTGGCAGCAGTTCGCTGTAAAAAATAAAAAAAAAGATGTAAATCAACGGTAGA
Organism: Sinocyclocheilus anophthalmus; assembly: GCA_018155175.1. Taxonomy (NCBI): domain Eukaryota; kingdom Metazoa; phylum Chordata; class Actinopteri; order Cypriniformes; family Cyprinidae; genus Sinocyclocheilus; species Sinocyclocheilus anophthalmus. The sequence goes on from JADLZN010004632.1 coordinate 181,595, forward strand.
GAACTGTAAATTAATAGTTCTCTACTAGAGGTTTGGTCCTCCATACTGTTGTCATCATCTTACACTCATTTAAAGTTACATTTAAATGTAAACTAATAATTTAATCATTAAATTATTACATTGTTAAATGTAATCTTTAGCAAACTCTCAAAATGAACTCTCAACTCTCACAATGTTGGGATGCTTAAAGCATTTTAAGATTTCCTTCTTTTTAATTTAAACATAATAGTGTAAAACTTTATTATCAGCCATTTATCGGTTACAGTCCTTTTTTGTCTTTGCATCTCTAATTTCTATCATTATGCACAGACAAAGTCCTCGTCTGCGTTTGTCAAATAACATAATACACTTAGAAAGATAATGCATGAATTTGAAATTATGATTTTTGTCTCCTTTTTTAGTCGCATTATCTTGCTGAAAACAAACTTTGGAAAGCCCAGCGTGGGCTCATGGGAAGATATTGGGTTGGTGCGAGTGAAGTGGAGGTTTGTTGATGAGCGAAAGGGAACAACAGAGTCTGGTTTCAAAGCTTCCGACGGCCTTAGAAACTCAAGGGCGGCCCAAAGTCACTCCATCTCTGCAGTGCAAGTGTAAAGGAGCCCTGGGATTCAAACCCGCCAATGAGAAGCATTAAACCAGCACTGAAACCCGCAACGCCTCAGAATGTAATCAGGTCGACCACCTCTAACCTTTATCTAAACAGTGTGGGGTGAGTTCACTAACCAATCACAATCCGGTTTAACCAGGAAAGAATGCCAGATTGCCCTCCTGTGTCTTCGATCAGACACAATTAGGTAAATATATCAGAGACAAAAGGATTAAACAAGTCTGTAGAAATAACTAAACATACAGACAGTCTGATGAATGCAGTTCGTCTTATATGGTCAGAGAGTGTGTGTGTGGTCATCATAATTCACAGCCTCTGGTAAATTGCTTGGTTCGATGCGCAGCACAATGTAAACACCGAAGGCCTAGTGTGTGTTTTTCACCAAACAGTGATGAGTGAGTTTTTGTTTTGATAAATTAAAGCGTCTGATTAACAGATTACGATATTTACCCTCAGTCGGATCCCATATGTTAGTAGCTAATGAAAAGGCAGAGATCAGATCACATTGACTTTTGTTGCGTCTGTGACGGATGGCTGATTGAGGCCTAATCTCAGTGTGTTAATGGATATGTGTTGATCCACAGATCAGGTGCTTTTGTTCTCACATGGGTTTTTTTTCTGACTAGGAAGCCTTTTTTGATCTATCTGTCTGTCTGTGTGTGCAAAGGTGTCTTACAAACTTTGGTGTGGTTAATTGGAGTTTTGCATGGATGTCTCAGCCTGATGGAAATGTCAAGCTTTGTACACTTAGCGTGAGGAGAGAGGGGTCTGCAAAATACCTTCTATCTGCAGTGGTGTTATTTGTGAGATAAATTTTCAACTTCAGAACAAGACTCTGTCTCTGAATAGAGCTAAAATGTCAGTCTGCTAAATGCCAGAGCTTTCTTTCCTCAAGAGGATGAAGGTATAGGAGCTTTTGAGTGCTGTGTTTCAACATTGGTCTTGGTTTGACTGAGAAAGTACTATAAAATACTGAATAATTGTTTGTTATGCTCAGTTATGTTTTTATGATAGCGTTCATATATTTGGATATGCTCTCGTCACATACACTTTTTGGTTTTCTATCAAGGTCTTCCTATTGATTACTTGGTTTTTTACAAAGTTTTATTTATTTTATTTTTGAACCTTCACAGAAATCTTACTGCATTTTTAGTTTCTCATTAAGACATTATTTAGTATTTATCAAAGGAATATTCCATCCAAAAATTAACATTTTGTTTCAGATCCATATAACAGACATTATTCTGCGGGACACTGAAGTATAAAAAAAAATAATGAAGACTGAGGTTGCCAAGCTCCACAATAGTAAAAATGTACCATAAAAATTCTCCATTACTTTAGTAAGTTCATGAAAGTAATAGTGTCGTTCTTTTGAGTTCATTTCAAATGAATCTGTTGATTCATGTTAACCAACCAGGGGCCGCATTCCCAAAATATTCTTAAGAGTAAAATTCTTCTTAACAGCTAATTTTTATTCTATTTCCTAACTTAAGAATAAAATTATGATTTTGTATATCCCTTTTTAAATGAGGTTCCAATTCCACACGCAAAACGAATGGTTGGTGTTATTTTTTTTCTTTCCCGGCTCACGTTCAGCTATTGTTTGCAAATGATTATTGTCTGCACACATTGCAAAAAGACAGACTTTTGAGGGTATGTTTTCCTTGAGTGAATCATCGAGGGGCTATTGGCAAAGAAAACACACATATTTAAGAACTTACTCGAATTTGTCAAATTGACGGTCTTAAACTGGTGGAACACTCTAGACAATGTAATGCCATTGGGTCTTAACATCTTTAAGGGAAGGGATTTTCGCATGATTCAGCAACAACCGTTGCTGAAGATAATCAGTATAAAAAATTGACGAGTTCTCAAGGTTCATTGCCGGGGGTCAAAGTAGATCCGAACACAAGCGAGAGGTTGAGCCTCAAATGGGTGCTGAAGAGGGATGCAATAATGACTTTGAAAATTTCATTCAGTTCTCACATAAGACAATTGTATGACGCCTCAAAAGATTGAATTGATGCCAAGTTGTAATGAAATGTATTTTTATGATACTTTTTGTGTCCTTTTTGCAGCTTGATAGTCTCCATGGTCAAGCTCAATTGCAAAGTAGGCTTGTTTTACTAATCATTTGCAACATATACAGTACATGAAACAGAGCACGTTCCTGAAATAGGCCTCCAACCAATTGTGCGAATGTCCGAAGCAACATAAGAGTTTAAATAACAAATAGATTCTCAACATCCGACCATAAACGATTCTTCAAGTTCAATATATCTTCTTTTGTTTTTTCACAGGGGAAGAAAAAAAAAGAAAGTCAATACGTTTTTTGCCATTGACAAATCTCCCCCCTCAACAAGCAATTTCGGGTTTTAAATACCTTGTAAATGACAAAACGGTCTCATCAGCACCAACCTATCTCCTTTTTCATCACATTGGCAAGCAAAACCACACATATGCCCTCTCACACACTCTCCTGAACAAAGGGCATGTATGTTTACATTTTGAGTAAAAAATGTATGACCAAAAGGGCAGTTTCAGCTTCAGACAGGCCTTGCGGTTTCATATGCACGATCACGCAAGCAAATATCAAACTGTCAATCTCCGTTTCCATGGAAACGATCATTTCTCATTTGTGTGTCACTCAAACTTCATCTCTCTGTCTCTAATTCTACAGGTTTGGAGATGAGAGGGGCTACATACTCTACCCTCAAATAGGGGATCGTTTGGACCTCGTTTGTCCTGCCACGAGTCCATCAGGGCCGAACTCTCCTCCTGAGTATGAGTATTATAAACTGTACCTGGTGTCCTCACGAGAGCAGGCCGACAGGTGTGAGGTGATGGGCGCCCCGAACCTGTTGCTCACCTGTGACAAACCCAACAGCGATATGAGGTTTACCATCAAGTTCCAGGAGTATTCGCCCAACCTGTGGGGTCACGAATTCAAGAACTTACGAGACTATTACATCATAGGTAAGTGTGTTTTACGTTAACCAATATCGCAATATAGTACAGTTTTGGACAACAGCATTTATTTCTGGGAATCATTTTCGTATTTTGGGTCCTCTCCGTCTAGTTATGCAGAAGTTAGCAGCACGTGTTCGAGGCATAATGTTCCTTGGTGCTTAAATTGATAAAACAGGTTCAAGCCCGGTCCGAAGTTTTCAGATAATCGGAATTGTTCACTTTTCTTGGGGGGAGGGGTGTTTGGGGGAAATTTGGGTGCTCTATTATAACTGTTCTTAAACTATCAGCCCACAAGCCAAATTCATCCGACATGTTGTGTTATCTTGTGCACTCGTTAAATGCTACGAATAATTTATCCACTCATCCAACCCACAAATCCACAAAAAAAAAAGATATTCCCACAGCTTAATTTGTTTCCTTCATTTTAAGTAAAATCATGGCCATGTTGTACTCATTTGTTCCCTCTTTTTGGTACAATCGTTACCATGTTTAAACTAAATTTAAATGAGGGAACAAATACTACAAAGTACTCCTAAATTAACAAAAACAAGGGAAAGGAATGGTAAATGTGGCCACAAAATCACTGAAATGAGGGAACAAATAAATAAAAAGAAGGTTGTGCCAGGGGGGAATTCAGGTTATTAGATAACATGAGACCAAATATCCCATGCACTGAGATTTATTCTTGTAGTTTGTTGTATTTGTTATGCACACCACCTTTTCCCAAACCATTTGGGGGGGGGGTGTAAAAGATTATAGGTCCCACTTTATATCAAGTGGCCTTAACTACTATGTACGTTCATCAAAAAATAAGTACAGTGTACTTATTGTGTTCATATTGTATTGCAAAACAATTTTGCTGCGATTGAGGTGGGATAGGGATAAGGTTAGAGACAGGTTTGGAGGTAGGTTTAAGGATGGGTTTAGGTGTAAGGGAATGGGGGTCAGGAGGACAGGGTGTAATTATAAAGTAGTTAGCAGACTTAATGTACAGATGATAACCTGAGTATGCAGGTATTTTTTTTAATATAAGTACAATGTAAATAAGTGCATTGTATTAAATGGTTCATTTATGTATTTATATGCAAGTAAATAGTAGTTAAGGCCACTTAATATAAGGTGGGGCCTGACTTTATACTATATAAAGTAAAAGCCGTCAGTTAGTATGAATTTGAGATGAATTTGAGACCCCTGATTCATATGATTAAATATTAAAAATAGAGTTTAAAGCTCAAAAATTAAGATTGCAAATAAAGTGATAATTTCAGCTATAAAAATGGTTTGAATGAACAAACATTTTTAGGGAATGTTTGCTAATTACCCAAGTGCAATAATACCGTTCGCAGGGGTTCTGTCCCATCAAATTTACCTCATAGTTGCTCCACCAGAAGATGAATCCATCGATAAAACACAGAATGTGTGTGTGTGTTACTGTTTGTTCCCTAGGGAAATCACTGTTAATTAACCTAAGTTGGCAGTTGTTAATTTCTACAATATTCCTGTAGGGAGGAGAAAGGAAAATACATAGCGGTTGGGAGTGCGGTGGTGCGCGTTTTTGTGGTCACACGCTTGTGATTATGTGGATCTTAATTGGCTGTAATGGGCCTGTGAGACTCAAGGGCATTTAAGAGCAGCTAGACACAACAGCCCGACCAATGGCAAACACACTCACGCACATACACACTGCGTTTCCCTTCCCAAATATCCACGTATGGTGTCTGTGCTGTCATAAATCACGGATGTAAACCGTTTATGTGTTTTAATATAGGATAAAAGCACCGCTTATTACTAGTGTAGGTTTTTGTGGTTTCGTCCTGTTGTGTGAGGCTGCGAGTGATGCTTTTAGCTGGTGCTTGTTCCCCCTGTGATCTGCACTGTTTGAAGCTGAGATCTTCTCCCTGCTGAGTGTGTATCAGAGTGTATCAAACGCTCCAAGCTCTTTTGTCAAAACTTTGATCACTGGGCGCTAACTGAGTTTCCAGGGGAGCACTTTACCCTAAAAAGCGTTCAAAAAAACCCACTGCATTAGAATCCCTCTCCTAAACCTTTCCTTTACCATCATATTCTCCAAAGCACATTCTCACATAGTCAATAATTCACAATAGTAGTGTGAGAGCTTGCCTCGTTGCATTACTGTCTGAGTTAATGGTAAAATTAAAAGTGGAACATTACCCAGGGACTTTACTGTACAGGCAGGACGAAAGGCTTTGTATATTTGTCTGATTTCTACAGCTACGTGCGTGTTATGTGTTCGCTTTGGAGCAGAGAGGTTTGGCATGTGTTTGTGGGTGTGATGGTTTTGTGGTGTGAATGTGTGGGGTTTGTGACACTGGGCTTAGACTTGGTGATGGGTAATAGGGCTGTAATAGGATGATATTGAAAAGGGCTGTTGGTTTGGATTGGTACAGGTTTAAAACTGAATCGGTGAGGAGAGGACCCTATGACTAACCCACCCTAACCGGAGGGAAGGGGGGAACGCGGGGAAAATCTGTGTGGTGGGAGATGTGTGACACCCCCAGCACCTGCCACCGATCCCCAGGCCTTGAGGGGTCAACACAGTGTGATACTAAGCCAAGAACGGGGGTGTTCATGATGCAGCCAAATTCGAACGCGGTGGGGAGATTAAGATCCTCCCGTTATAATCAATGAAAGCATATTGTCTGCAGGTGAGCAACATCATTTAGATTTAGATTTAAAACATGAATTTATATGATTCAGATTTAACATTTTACATTTAGATTTTAACACTTAAAACTAAAATTAAGATTAAACATTTTAATTAAGATTTTACTCATTTAAATTATTAGATTAAATTATTTGAATTATTAGATTGTAGATTTAGATTTTTATATTTGTACTTGTATTTAAGATTTAGATTACATTTATCTTTAACACTTAATCATTTGAATTAAGATTCTAATTTAAAATTTTAATTCAGATTTTATTTTTAGATTTAAGATTTAAGTGATTATATTTTAATTTAAGACTCAAATGTACCATTTGAATACAGATTTGTAAATGTAAGATTCAGATTACATTTAGATTTATCACTTAAGATTTTTGGTTTAGGATTCAGATTTAAAATTTGCACTTAGATTCATTTTTAAGATTTAGATTTATGCTAGATTTGTACTTGCATTTAAGATTTAAGACTTTAATTTGAATCTTAAGAGTTAAAATGAAATGTACATTTAGATTTAACACAAGATTTAGATTTAAGATTCAGTTATAAAATTTGCAATTTGATTTATGATGTTGTTTTTCAATATATTGAGGGGGGCGTGAATTTTAGATGTTGAGAGGTATGCATCGTTAAATTTGGTTTAGAGAGACATAAATTGGGTTGTTTATCCTTCACCAGAAGTGTGAGTATTTAAATAAATTTTAAAATTTTTAGAAGTAGTTTATTGGTGCGGGTGACTGAAATGTACTTAAGGTAATGGGAATGTAACACGTGGTTGAGTTTTGTAAGGTGTGCCTGGTTGCAGGCTTCCATGTTTATTACTAGTGTATAAGAAAGCAATAGACATTATGCAGGTAAGTCACATTCAAATCGCTCGGGAAGAGCCGAACCGGGTAACGGCCTATAGGTGATCAGATGCTTATTAATCTTAGACGGCTGGCTGTCAGGTACGTAAATCGTCTAATTACACTGTAACAGAGGACAAAAGCCTGTAAAATAAAGTGTACAGATTCTGCAGGTATACAACAACAATTAGTCTTAAATTTTGTACTGTTTTCAGGGAAATCAGTGTAGAAAGAAATACTTTTTGTTGGTTAAATTGGTGGTGGCCTTTTTGTTGTATAGCTGGTATCCAGTGGGGGAATAACCCTCAACCTTTGGTTCCCCATATGATACTTGCAATGGTAGAAATGGTGAGAGTGTTCCGCACAGTGGCTTTACGCAATGCCATTAACAATTTACTTCTTTCGTTAGCGAGGGGCAACATTTAGCTACCTTGCTTGCAACGTAATTGAATCCATGTCAAAATGTAAGAACGTACGATTTAATTTCAGCACAGATAGCCGGTGCGTGCTCTCCATGAGATTCGCAAAATTCATGATTTGTGGTTGTAGTATAATTGAGTAGCCATGCTGCCAGCCTGTTTGCCGCGTCTGATGCTAGGTGGAGTAAGTGACAGGTCCCTCCAAACTAGTCAGCAAGGTCAGAGCGGCCCCGTGCCGAGCACTACTGTTGGTGTGGAAACTGTGTGTTTGTGTGGGTGGTACCATGTGTGAATGTGTCAACATGCATAGATCTGGGTGGGTTTTTATCCCCTGTGAATGTAGTCCGGTTAGAATTTGCGGCAGCTCTATTGGTCGATTTCTGCAATGTGTTGGCTTGATGTGAGAGTGTCGGTGTTGTGTTAGGTGTGTGTGTGTGGTTTGTTTTTTTTGTGTGAATGTTTAATGTGTGTGTGTGAATGCTAAAAGTTCTCGGCTGATAAAAAAGATTACGCTGTAAGTCTCGGGTAATGGTTATAATATAAACGGGATGTTTAAACACAGTGAGATCATTAACCTTCTGGCATACTGTCAGCTGGGGCGAAAAGTCATGTAAGTACACAACAACACCCACAGTAGTACTGCACAACACACAAAACAAAGAAACCCAACACTACCTTGTGTGAGAATGTATGAAACCATTCAAAGATGAGGTCTTACAAACCATAATCGTGAATCTTGCATAACACCCTATGGACACTGTGTGTTGTGTTATAGTATGTAATTTACAGGTTGATATTGATATTTTACGAAACTATTCCTACAAAACCGCTATAATGCACACAGTGTACAGTGCAGACGGAGTGAACGCCCCACACACAGCTAGCAACGAAAGCAGGGGTAATAAGCTCTTTTTGATGGATGGACTTTGTGAGCAAAGGATGGAGATTACGGTGGTGATTGTGGTAATTCTCCTCACCGGAGCTGTATCACTAGAGAGTGGGAGAGTGAGAAGATAAGGATATTGAGGGGCGGATGAAGAGATGATTGAGAGAAAGTGGTAATGGAGATCGGATGTTTATATATGTGAAGCTCGTTCTAGGATTAAAAGGGAAATAATATTGAATATAAACTCCCACACTGTCTCACTCACTGTTATGACAGTTGTTAGTCCTTATTTAAAAAACAAAGTTTTATCGTTCAGAATGTTTTGAGTGTTGGTAAATAATTTTTATTGTTTGTGTTGTTGAAATCGGATCACCAATGGCGCTTCATAATACATTTTCTCTATTTAAATACAATTGTTAAAATGTATTTATTCCTGTAAATAAGCTTTGATTTGTGCATGAAGGCGCCATGCACCACAGAACTAACCTAACTCCAGCTTTCCTGTCACATGAAATCCTTTAGAAGCTCTGATTTGCTTTTCAAGAGAGGGTGTCCTTACTTACGTATATTAAAATTATAATTATTTATTATTGATTATTAAGTTATTAAATGTATGTGAAAACAGTGGTGCGCTTTACTATTTGGGAAACCATGAGCTTTTTTACAGGATTGCTTTTGATAAGAGAAAGCATTTTTTAAAAAACATTAGAAACCGCTTTATTTTCCCTTTTATGCAATTTAATGTATCCGGGTTGCCAAATAAAAGATATCGATTTTTCCCCTCAAATAAACTTACTGACCCCAAACTTAACCGTACCTTCACTGTTAAGAATGATTACCACCATCTTCTGTCTCTTACAATTTTTGAAAACACAGTTAAATACAAATAAAATTTTAAAAAGCCAACCATCTTTGATATTTACTTCAGTTCACTGTGTTCAGGTGCTATTTACAGCTATCTGAGAAACGGTAAGCAGACGCCTTATTTTTGGGTGATATTGTTCTGTACAGAGGTTAGGGTTGTGATGAACAGTATTTTAATAATTTAAAAAGTCATGCCTGTTTTTTAAATGCAGTTGTCAATCCCATACACTGTCTAAACTGTAGAAACCAACTATTCCATACAGTGGTAAAGAAAGTCTTCTTGTGAAAATAATTGGTAATTGGAGTCTGTTTTTGGCTTGTGTTTTAGTAAAAATCCGAGCATTAAAAAAATAAGTAAATGAAAACAATAACAAATTTCCTGTAATCTGAAGCACATGCTACTAGGGTAGGTGTAAACTTTTGGTGTTGCATAGAAAGCACTGCACTGGCAGATGTATTAACTTGTTTATACTTAATGCTACGTTCCACACAGCTTGAAACTCTGAATTTTCCCACCTCATACTTAAAAATAATGACTGGAACAACACGCGAGGAGCATCATTTCCAGACTGGAGTACATTGTCTTGGACAACCGGATTTTCAATACATGTGTATTGCTTTGGGTCGGTCATAGTTGTTGTGGTCTAAACACAATAGTGAGTTTATGACGTGTTTGACCTTAACTCAGTACAGCTCCTTGGATTTTGCTCGGCTCTTGCATTTGGTTTGGAATTTCACACAGGGAGGCCTGAGTGATGTGTTGTCAGGTTCTATTTCCACATCTCATCCATTCCATCCCTCCCAGACCATTGACACACTTCTGAGAGGTGCTATTAGTCAACCTATTAAGATAATTAGCTCAGAGGAAACGAGACAGAGAAAGAGACAGCCCTCCTCCGACATACAGCGCCTTTGTATTTGTATTCATGGATCCAATCCATTTGAATTTCCTCTTTATTGACCAGAAAATGAGATGGACAATGACTGAGAGTAGCCCGTGCTCTAAAAATCTCCATAAATGTAGTAGATACAATTTATGCACTATATTCCAAGTCTGAAGCCATGGAAGGTTTTAGAAGACTTGCCATATAGTGCACAAGTTGCTATTTTAAATAGTCTCATCTTGACTGAATTACAAATTATATAAAACAATGTCTTGGTCTATGGATATCCTAGTAGCCATTGTTCATTCCGTTATCAAGAAGTACAAGCTATATCACTCCAACCAGACATTGAGTAGAAAGCTTGTTCTTCAAAACTCTGAAGAAGGAGAGTTGCGAAAGGCCAACAGTGGCTTTGAAAAAACCACAGAGTTCAATAACCAAAAATAAAATCTAAACTCAATCATATCAAGAGCTCTGGCCTACATGGGGTGGTGGTACAAAAGAAGCCATTACTCAGAAAGAACCATGTTGGGAGAGAAAAAAAATGTAATGCAGACCTAGGAAAGATATTGTGGTCAGATGAGACCAAGGTAGAGCTTTTGAACAGAATTCAAAGGTGCAGAGCTCACGCTGCTCACACCTTAAAACACCATACCTGTAGTGAAGTATGCTTGTGTAGCATCATGCTGTGAGCCATTTTTGACCAGCAGGGACTTGGCATCTTGTTCAAATGGAGTGAAGACTGCATTGTGCCAAAATACAGGGAAACAATGCAGGTGAACCTGAGCTAGTGCTGAAAAACACAAGCTTTGAGATCAGTGCCTCGATGCAATCTCGGGGAATGGGAAGATGGAGTATATATGCAAATGAAGATATCTCCATTGTTTCTTTTTAAGAATATTTGTAGTATACAACAACGTGACACTAAAATAACTAGATTTGCATTTCCAGAAAAAAAAAACATTGCTCGCAATGCAAGGCATAAATTTAATTCCACATCAGAGGTGCTTTGACACTACGACATTCAGCACGCACATGCTATGAATAAAACGCATGTATTGCAGTTTCAGATGGCTAAATGCAAGAAAGAATCCTAGTTTTAATTCATTATGCAAATACTGCATGACTACTCCATTTTTATTATTCGACTAATCTGTCAGAAAAGTAGCCAACTAGTTGGTGAGTCATCATGTATCTGATTTCTTCAGTCGTTTACATCTCACAGTGTAATATTTTGTCACATGATTGCCGAATTATATCTCCTAACTGACACTTTATTTCTTGTAATTAAACTTCATATCTTACATTGTGAATTTACATTTTAAAAATTGCAACTGTTTTTCAGAATTTTGACTTTTTCTCATAAATGTGAGTGTATATGTAAGGAATAATTGACAACGAGCCGTTGAATTATTCGAAAAATAATGCACACCCAAGGTGGTGATGCGGCCACAATGTGAAGTTATTTTCTAATAATTGAATGGACCAGAGTCAATTATTCTGCTTATACTACGGTAACAACACCTCAAGACATTGATCAGATGATATATTTAAAGGCATTTGTCCAGTTTTTTACTTAAAACGCTTTTGTGAGTAGGATTAATTTCTTATGCATCTCATCCAACACGTCCTAATTTCAATATGTCATTTTAGACCTAGAAATAGAGGCATAAGCAGTGAATAATGAAGTTATTAGAGACCGTCCAGTCCTCTCAACAGGGTTCGGTAACAGCGGGCTTCTACTTATATCTAAAATGTAAGTTCATCTGCTTCAAGAACAGTGGCGTATTACCTCGCTTATTAACTTAACTTTGTGCCAAAAACATGGAAATAATTTGAGATTTTTTCTTATTGTGTGCTATATTATTTGATTGTCAGGGCTTTGTTGGGTTGTGTTCTTTGGCCTGTGTAGGGCCTATTGTAGAACACCGGAGAAGAGATGATGCAACCCCTCAGAGGAACTCAGATGATGCCAACCCTGAAACAAAATACAGAACTACCACATTTTGCTATAAAAGTTTGATTGCATCATATAATAACTACTGTTAATATTGTTCATCGTCTGTTTTTATTACGTCTAACATATTTTTTGTTCACACCATGCTGGTTTCGTCTGGCCAGAGGAGAAATGGTCCCCTGACTGAGCCTGGTTTCTCCCACGGTTTTTTCTCCATTCTGTCACCGATGCCGTTTTGGTTCCTTGCCGCTGTCGCCTCTGGCTTGCCTAGTTGGGACACTTAATTTCGGAGGCTATCGTTGACATGATTACAAAGATATTATTTAAACTGAGCTGGATGTGGACATCACTGAATTCAATGATGAACTGTCTTTAACTGCAAAATTAGTGTTTACTATTGTCACTTTACATTATTGACACACTATTTTCCTATTTATACTGTAAAGCTATTTGACACAATCTGTATTGTTAAAAGCGCTAGATAATAAAGGTGACTATTGTAAGTACCTTCGAAATATCTGAAATCGTTTGGCGAACTGATATGGACATGTAAAACGGTCAAGACCTGCTTGGAACTACTTTAGCGCGTTTCCCTAAAAATAATTGCACACCTTAAAACCTTTGTCAGCCAATCAGATTCAAGCATTCAACAACGTGTCAGCATCATTACTCCAGGCTTCAGTGTCATGTGATCCTTCAGAAATCATTCTAATATGCTGATTTGCTGCTCAAGAAAATTTTCTGTGTTTTATGAATTTTGAAAACAGTTTTGTGCTTTGTGGAAAACCTCATATCTTTTTTTCAGGATCTTTGTGGTGGAAGTTTAAAAGAACAGCATTTATTCAAAGTAGAAGCAATGTAAAACTCTTTACTGTCACTTTTGATTAATTTAGTGCAGCCTTGCTGAATAAAGGTATTAATTTGTTTTAAAAAAACTTTCTGACCACAAAGTTTTGAACAATAGTGTATTTGAAAGTTTATAAAGACCAAAAATAGAAAGCGCACTCAAAGCTGATATTATCTACAAAGAAAAGTTTGAATGCGGTTCTTATGTAAAGCAGATTTAAGCTGAATTAATCGCAGACGTTTGTGGGGAGCACTGTAATTAATTCAGAGCTGAAGTGCTTAATGTACATCTGATAAGTATATAGAGACACGCACATGTTTCTAAAGACAGCAGAGTACGGAAACAGTCACAGTTTGTTTTATCATGCATATGGAAAAGTTTCAAGGTTTGTTTTTGAAATGTCTCATATTACACTTTTTATACTAGTCAAATTGAGTTGAATGCCTAAAAAAACGGAATAAATTATTCACTTTTTTTCAAGGAGATTACAGGTTTTCCTCTGGTTTATGATGTTTAAAATAATTTCCACACATCAGCCAGATTAAGTGGAAATATCAACCTTGAAAAAAGGTTTTTGCCAGTAGGGATGATGCTTTCATTAATTATAAATACGCTTTCAGAACTGTGTTTGCTGTTAGCTGGCAATGAATAAGGACTGCTGCTGTCTAAACTATGCATATTTCATGACATTAATGTATAGCACTTTAGTCCGCATCAAGCTGTGGGCAGATCTGCGATGTCTACTGCGGTACCTCATCAGCGCAGAGTTCATAGAGTTTCTCTCTCTCTCTCCTTCTCCCATCTCCCTCCTCTTCAACTGTTCCCCACGCCCCCACCTCCACGCTGCTGGCTGCGGGCTGACTCAGATGTCAGAGCGCGTTATTTCAGCAGGCCGATTCTCAATAATGTGTCTTTATCTGGGCTCTTTGTGGTACAGGGTTTTGGTGGTGGGGCCGCCCTGGGATTTGGATGAGGGAGGAGGAATCGCGGAGCAATAATGAGTTCTCGTTTTGTTAATGCCTCTCCAGTCCACACCTCTTCAAACATGCATCATATACTCACCTGCAACATGGGGACAGAGATTTCACACTGCTGAATATGCAGTTTGAGTTCTCTGTGTGGGTTTTGTCTGAAAGTGTGAGGGTATGTGTGTATAAACGCGGCATTGATGTTAGACAGGTAGTGTGTGCGGATTCTGCTGTTGTCGGTGTCTGATTGACAGGTGTGCTTGCGCTTTAAAAGCTGTTTAAAAGTGCGACAGTAGATCTGTTTTCTGCCTTCTTCTCGTCCTCGTCTCTCCAGCTCCTCCAAACATTATTGACATGAACATGACCTAGAAAAACATTTACCATCTCACTCTTGTTTCACTCAGATTGTTCCTCTGAGTCATTTGTGCTCTCGCTTCACTTCTCTGTACCTTGGAGAAACCTGTCAAGAACATGTCCAGGTCTTCCCTGGCCTTCCAAAAAAGAAAATAAAGAAATGTTCAAGACCATTAAGATGTTTTGCATTGTAATTTCATTTTCAGGACAGTAAAAAAAAAAAAGTGCAACGAATGAATCATCATGTATAAATACTTCCAAATTTAAATAATATTTAAAAGCCTTATTAAAAAATGGGGATTCTTGAGAAAAGTCTCTGAGTTATTTATTTATTTCTTCTTGTTATTTTTCTTAAAAAAAAATTAAGATAATGTCACAATCCAAAAAGTGTTATTAAATTATTTTGATTTTAGAGTGAATGAAATATGGACTGGACATTTTTGTAATAGGTTTTGTGAGAACCCCTCCCCCAAAAACAAATAGTATATTGTTAATCGTAAATAGTATTGTTGAAAAATAAACCGCTTATTTCAATATAAGATTATAAATAGTTTAATTATTATTATTTAAAGATACTTTTTTTATTTAATGTGATCAGAATTTTAAAATATTAACAAACATTATGTATGTTTGTATCATTTCTGGGTTGCTTAACCAGAATAATCTTCTATACAAAAACTTAGAAAAAACTCTCAAGGCATTATGGTGGTGAGAATTGAATCTTAATAGTAAATCTAAATTAAATAAGGCTCGTTATTTTTATTATTAGGGTGAAACTTGACCTGGACATGCTTCACTTACCTCTCTGTCTGTCTCTCTCGTTTTTTCCCTTATATTAAACTTTCTTTAATTAGACTGGGGCCTCTCACCTTTCTCATCCACTGTCCTTCACTCCCACATGATGTTCTATCTTTTACTCGTCTCATCTCGATCCCTCTCTCTCTCTCTCGCCTCTGCTCGTTCTATTATCTGTGGGGAACGTTTAGATCATTTCATTCTTTAATTTGCCTATGAAAATGTCCATAAAAGCAGCCCTGAAAGTACAAAAGCAGGGATTCATTGAATTTTGAACTTGTTACTGTAATTATTTAACCAAGGTACAAGACCTTTTAACAGAACCTCTGCCACCTGCTGTCTCTCGGGGGGTATGAGCTGCAGGGAGCAGCAGGCCTGGACAGCACAGTTAACTAGGAGCGAGTTATGTCTTGTTTCATTAGTTGTGGCTAGATTATTACTGGCTTGTGAGTTATGACTTTAAAGAAATAGTTTGGTATTTTGTTGCTGTGATAGTAGAAGAGTCTGAGTTCCCTGTCACCATTCAGTTCTGTGCACCGCAGGGGTCGCAGCTTTGTGCGCTGTCTGGACATTTCTACACTGAGCTGCTGGACAGGTCAGTTCATTAAAACAGGGGCGAACCCACTGTGTGGGGGGGGGGGGAGAGGATGTCAGACAGGATTAGCTGTTAATACCTGTCAATTGCTCACCAAAGATGACATTTAAGATTACAGCAGTGGGATTTTAGCCCTGTTTCCATAGAGACTGGACTGTCACTCACATGCTGCCTTCAAGACCAGCCGGAATGATGGACGTCACCACGATGTTGTTATTACCACTGGAGATACTTGGGATTTTCTTTGAGCCTTGACTTGGAGGCGTTAATTAAAGAATCACAGCAGAAGAAAATTGGTATTTGTCATAATTAAACACCCCATGAAATTGCTAGACAAGTGCAGTTTGTTTGTTTGTCTGTTTTTCTTTTTGACATTTCCTATAAAGAGTTATAAAAAAATAAATAGTGGAAAAGCAAAAAAACAAAACAACAACAAAAATTAATTTAATTAAAATTATATTGTCTGAATCGTTTTTGGGTTTTTTTTCAGCTAAAATTGTTAGTTATTATAATTATGATTTCTGAATTCATAAGTATAAACCGTCCAGGAGGTTTTAAAAGCAGTAATGTCCGTTCAGTGACATCATGGTAAAGCGTGTTACCAATCAGCAAAGTGCTCACTTAAAGGGATAGTTTACCCAAAATGAAAATTGTCATAATTTCCTCATGTGATCAAAATGAATGGACTGTTTCTTTTGTGGACACAAAAGATGTTTGGGGGGGGGGGGGAGGAGGGGCACTCCATAACAATTAAAGTCGGAGGGTTCAGTGTTGTTTTGGATACCACTGGTTTTCATTATACGTCTAAAAATAGTTGAACATTCTTCAGAATATCATCTTTTGTGCTCCAAAGGTTTGAAACGACATTAGGGTGAATAAATAGGGCCTTTCGCACCACCGGAACCTTTTCATAGTACCTGAACTAATTGTGGAACTGCCCACTTTTTGGCGTGTTCGCACCGCAGGAACTAGGAACGGTTTTAGTTCTAGGAACTCTGTTTGGAGGAACTAAATGAGCTCCTACTTCAGAGCAGGGTCTAAAGCAGCTCTAGAGGAGCTAATCAGTGATGTACGGTACCAATTGGCCTACGCACGGAGAAACAAAGCCATGTAAACATTTACTCCACGAACATGGAAAACAGCGATAACGCCATTTACCTGTTGTCTGCAGCGTTGTGTTCTTTTCTCAGCTTCGATGATATGTAACACTGCAAGTTGTCATGAAAAAATTAGTCTCTTAGCCCAACTTTTTGCTCTTGCAATCGCGTAAATTGTGCGTTTACATCTCCATCTCCATTATAAAAAGACATTGCTTCAGAGTTCCTGCTGCCGGTGCGAATGCAACCAGGAAAACGGCCCAAGGGAGAAATAGGTTCTCTAGGAACTACCCTGCTGGCTAGTTCCTAGAACTACGTGGTGCGAAGCAATAATGTGGACCAGAAATATTTGAAAAATATCCTTTTAAGCTATTCATCCAATCATTGCTCAGCTCAGTGAAGCAATAGAACAACTGTTCCTCATAAACGCGCTCACTTAGTGCATCACATCTGCGTAGCGGCAGATGAAAGAGACTTGTTCAACCACAATCCACAACATGACAGGACTTTATGTGTTACAGATCACAGCAGCAGGCCCGAAAACCAGAACATCTGAACTCTTTTGCAAAGTTCATTGCGTTCCCCTAGTCAAAAGGTGATGTATTAGGTCCAATATGGTTTTGACCTTTGGAAAAACGTTTACGTTCCCATCTTCCAGCTTCAGGACATGCTATAGAAAGCTGTTTGACAAACAAGCAGTAAGTGGTAATCCTACAATGTTTAGTGCCACACTGAAAACAATGTGAAAAAAAGTTTCACTTCGAAATTGATAGTAAATTTGATTTGATTCCTTTTATATTTGAAATGGTTCCTCGATTCCAAAGTGTTGGGAATTAAGAATCAATTACTAAAATTGGAATCAATTCCATCGAAGAGAATCAGTTATTTTTTAATAGCCTCTTAGTCATTTGGGAATAGTGATAAGTTAGATTTACCAGATACCAGTTCTTTCAGAAGGTTTGTTTCAATGATTCTGTTAAAAAAAAAAGTATGGTGAGTAGACGTGATTTGCAAAAGGAAGTAAGCCTTCATAACGTAGTCTAGGGCTGCACGATTATGACAAATATCATAATTGTCGATTATTCCCTTGAAATATCACGATTATCACAATTTACATTGAATGATGTTTATACCATTGTTTGATGCAACTGCATGCCGTATTTTTATATGAAAATTAACAAACTGAAAAACAAGTCTGTGAAAACAATCTGACTGAAAAACGTAGTGCTTTTCTATTAGTATTAAAGCATCAAATGTAACTCACTCTTAAAAATAAAGGTTGCTTTCATAGGTTCTTCAGCCGATGCATAGAAGAAACAGTTTGGGTCCAAAAGAACCACTCATCAAAGCGTGTTTAAGACACCTCTTTCTTACCTTTATATCTGAAGAACTTCTTTGCCACAAAAAAGGGGGGAAACCTTTTTTTTTTTTGGGTTTTTTTTTTTGAAACAGAACGTTCTTCAGATGTTAAAGGTTCTTTATGGAACCATTTAGACAAAAAGGTTCTTCTATGGCATCACGAAGCACCTTTATTTTTAAGAGTGTATACATCAGATTGGTTTAAAATTGGTTAAAAATATGAATGGTATTATAATGTTATACTAAAATTAAAACAATGGAAAAACCCTTAAGATAACATATAGAAAGAAAAAACGCATCTTAAGCACGCAGAATAACATAAGTGGACTTTGAACGATTACGTAATTGTGGCATCCATAATTGTAATCGCGATTAGAAATTTGATTCATTGTGCAGCCCTAACGTTGTCACAGCAACTCCAATCTTTAAAAAAAAAAAAAAAAGAATCAGAAACAGTGAAGAATCTATTCTAGAGTTAATTCCAGAACCAGGAATTCCAAAACTTTGGAATTAAACGGCTCTAAACCCTAAAAACTAAAATAGTATTCTCATGTAAAGAAACAATAGTTTTGTTTTGTTTACAACTTCGAAAAATGTTACAGTGATACAGTGTATCTTTCAGCAAATCAGGTGGCCAATATTACATCACTTAATTAATATTCATAATGCATATTAAAAGATTCATAATGAGATTCCCATACTTTCAGATCATTATATGCCCCTATGTTACACTGAGCTACATTTAAAGTGATTTCCCGAGGTGTCCTTGAACAGTCCCGCTCTGGCTTGGTTTTGTCTGAGATATTTTCTGTCATTGGAAGAATGTGTTCTCATATAATCTCTCACACACACACAGTGTGTCTCATATTGTGTGCTGCCCCCTTTAGGCCTGCCCTGGCACAGCTGCAGGATAATGAGGTCATGGAGGCCCTCTTGCCAGCAGGAACTTGAGCTTACTTAGGGAAAATTACTCTGGGTTTGTGCAGCCCAAACAGATTGTGCTAATTCCTAGTGGGCTGAAAAGGTTGACTTGGCCGCTGGCCTTATTTGTCGGGGGTTAAAACCATCTTTTCGAGCTGTTGTTGCTCCCATCGCTGGTCATCATGGGTCAATCCCCTTTTGTCAGGTGGGGGTTTGTTTAGGGGGCTGGGGAATTTTGGGAGAGGGGCGGAGCGGGTCAGTATGTGGGCCGTTTCAAAATGTTCTTCTGCCAGTTTTTTTCCCCTTCATCTCAGTTCCAGACATGCTTTTCTGTACATCACCGCAGATCATCGTCTCAATTACCGAAGTCATCCGTTGTTCTCTCTCATCTGTGATTTTTCGACTGCTCGAGAGAACATGTAGACTGTAAAGTCTGCACTGCAGTGTGTGTCATGTCTGCTTTTCATCTTCCTTTTAAACCCACGGCCTCTTGTCTACCACAACCATCATAAGAACCTTCCAGACTACTGTTTTTCTACACCTACTCACCTTTCCGCTCACCCTCATCCTCTTTTCTTTTTTTTTTTCCTCGTAGTTCCTTCTAGGGATGTCAGAAATGCGGGTACTTTAGTAAAAAGTCAATGATAAACTGCAGCAGACTCAATGTATTTATAGATCAGTCTTACAGCTGCTTTCAGATGCTCACATTCAAATGTTTTTGTGAAATAAATATGAATTAAATCATGAATAAAGTATAAATACATATAAAAATCTAATAAACTAGTCAACCTGAACATACTTTGGGTATATATTTTATTTATTTATTTTTATTTGTATACTTTTGTCATTTCTAGATGATTACTTGACATCAAACATCAAATACTTATTAATTTCTATATTTGTTCTGTTTTTGTTCTATTGCTTTTTATTGATATGTGTAATGATATATAATTTCCTCGGGAATTTACTCACCCACCAGGTCATCCAAACAAAAAAGGGGGGGGTGGGGGGGATTTTTGGGGTTTTTCCCCAAAGGTCTTCTTTCTTCAGTCAAAAAGAACTTAAAGAAATTGAGGAAAACATTCCAAGATTTTTCTCAATATAGTGGCTCCAATGGGAACCAATGGGTTGAAGGTCCTAATTGCAGTTTCAGCGGTTTTGAACTTTTTTTTTTTTTTGCATTTGTGTTTAAAAAGTATATACATTTTTCTATTTTTTAGAAAATGACATTGTTTCACTAGATGGGATCGTGTAGAGCCCTTTGAAGCTGCATTGAAACTGCATTTTTTTTTTTTGTGGGTGGTCCCATTGAAGACACTATAGGGACGAAAAACCTGGAATGTTTTCCTCAAAAAACATAATTGCTGAAGAAAACCGAAGAAAGAAAGACATGAACATCTTGGATGACATGTTGGTGAGTAAATTATCAGGACATTTTTCATTTGGAAGTGAAGTAATCCTTTAATTGATAAATATGTAAAAGCTACATGCCTTTTTTATTAATAATTATATATTTATTTTGCTTTTGAGTAAAGTGTTTTGTTCATTAGCATATTAGTTTTTGATGTGGTATCAAAGTTGGCATCAAGAATCATGAAACCTCGACTACTGACATTTTGGTATCATGACACTCTCTGTTCCACTCTCTGCTGATCAAGTTCAGCTTTTACACCTTTACTCAACATCTCTGCATCCCTAGAGGGAGAAAAGAGAGAGCGAGGGAGGTGAGGAGCACAATGAGAGCCATTAGGTGATGAATCATTTTTTTTTCTACACCTCCAGTGTGTTGACTAATGACTGCCGTGAGCACTAAAAAGGTCATGTTTTTGGATTCGGTCCATGAGTGTGTGTTTGTGTATTTCTGTGTGTTTACATGTGAGGGGGTGAATCTTTTATACGTCTGTATTCTCTAAAGATTATTCTTTATTTAGGTGCGTTTTGGGTAAATGTAATATTTGGCTTTATTGTAAGAGGCTCTTTGGATGAAATCCAAGGGTTTCATCATTGTTCTTGATTTTAACATAAATTTGTTGTAATGTTTTTGACCTTTTTGAGGTGAATTGCAAAGTTTTGTAATCCATGAATTTTAAAGAAGTTTTCTGGGTTTAATTCAAGTCGAGCTCCATGGACAGCACCTGTGTTGTGTTTTCAGTAGTGCACTTATAATGGAGGTCTGTGGAGCAAGGCAGTCTACCAGAATAGATTCAAATATAACAACAAAAAAAAATCTATTTAAAATACACTTTTTCAAAAGTATAGCCACAAGATTTGATAATTTCTATATGTTAAATATGGTGGCCGAGAAGTGCAAAGCAAATCACAATTCTGAAAACAAAATAACAAATTACAAACGCAAATGCAAGTCTAAAAAACAAAATAACAATTCAGAAAGCACAACAACAATTCAGAAAACATTATAACAAGTCAGAAAACACAACGACAAATCAGACAAACCGGAAAGGTAGGTATAGTTTGAGACAGCGCCATTGGTTTGGGATAACTCACCGCTGACTGGACGAGACATCTGTCAATCAACGTATACAGGAAGAACCAGCCGAAGAACAGCAGAGTCCTGGTAGAAAGTTCGGAGACGGTATTAAACTGTAGCTCAATTTAAATGTATTGTATAAATTGCCCTTACTATGGAATAAAAAATACGGAGTGTATATCTACATTTAGTTAAAAGTGGCTGTAAAACATCAGCTCAGTGGTGGAGCAGAGGCTACGTGTGTGGTTTTTGGGTCGTTGACTTTTTGAAGCGGGATCGACCGGGTTCGATCACCTTTTGGCCGAACTTTTTGGTTTCTCCCTTTTACAAAAAAATCGCATTTGCGTTGTAAATTGTTTTATTTGTTTGTTTTGCAGAATTGTGATTGGCTTTGCACTTCTCGGCCACCGTATTTAAATGATACTAACCTACTAACGTTACTAACCTTGTCGGTTCAAAGTTACATAAATTTTTTTCATCGTGATACTTGTAGGCCCAATTATACAATAAAGGCCACATAGACAAGTACACTACCATTCAAAAGGTTAAGGTCAGAAAGATGTTTGTTATAATAATGTTTAGTCACACCGATGCTTCAATCATCAAACGTGGACAGTAAGGCATTCTAATGCACACAAGATCTATTCCAATAAATGCTGTTATTTTGATTTCTATTCATCAAAGAATTCTGAACATGCACATAATGTTAAGCAGCTCTACTGTTTTTACCATTGATAATTAAGAGAAATGTTTCTTGAGCTGCAAACCGGCATATACAAATGATTTCTGAAGGATCGTGTGACACTGAAGACTGGAGAAATTATGCTGAAAATTCAGCTTTGCATCACAAGAATAAATTACATTTTTAAATATATTCACATAGAAAACAGTTTTTTTAAATGTAATAATAATTCACAATATTACTGTTGTTACTGTATTTTTGAGCAAACAAATGCAGCCTTGTTGAGCATAAGAAACATTTTACAGGACCGAACCAACAAGAGGTCATCCGAATCGATCATTTTTAAAAGGATTATTTAGATTCTTTATAGCTCAAATCAAACACATTTTTATAGAGAAGTTAGATTATAAGTATTAATATAGGTGCCTTGGGCTTTCATTGCAAGTGCATTGTCGTAAACACAATTCATTAATTTTTTTCTCTAATTGAATTTGGGTGGTAACTGAAAGCATGTCACGGATGCTGTCCATAGAGCTTAATTTGTATTGAATTCAGAAAATATCCTAAATCTGTGGCAAACATCATTGCACAAAAGTGCTTTGAACATAAACTTCAAATTCATTAGCCAACCGGCAAATACGGAGCCCAGCCTCAGTTCCTTGTTATCAAGCTTCACATTAAAATAAATCTGTTACCCTCAAGCAGAAAAGCTATTTAATGTTTGCTGGCACCCCTCGTTGTCATGTGCTCCTCAGCCGTCTGCCGTAATGTTTTCCTAAGAACGTAATAATCGAGATATTTTGGATGGGGGAAAAAAAGTCTTTGTAACGTGAGCGCCGCGGATTAACTACGGTGTGTCATTCAGGGGTTCAATAAAATATTGAATGGATCGAATACAAAGTGTTTCTGCAATGAGGAATTCAATATCGTCCTCATGAACTGCCTTTATATTTGGAAAGGAAAATAAGTTTGAAGATGAAGTTCTTTGTACCATGGGGATGGAGCTCGAACATTGTTTGAATGCAGTATTCAGTGCCTGGATGCCGAGACTTACATGGATGAAGTACCAAGTTTTGCAGAGAGGCGCCTCACCTATGAAATATTTAGTAATGTGAAGGCTGGAAGAAGCCATGACTGTGTGTTTCAGAGAATGTGTGTGTGTGTGTGTGTGTGTGTGTGTGTGTGTGTGTGTGTGCTGGTGTGTGTGTGTCGGGCTGTGTGTGTGTGGTGCGGTGTGTGTGTGGTGAGGTGTTTGGTGAGGGATGATGTGATTGGTCATGGTTAAAAGGCAACATAGTTGCGGTCGAGTCTCTGTTATTCCTGAGAGACAGTTTCCTATACAAAGCAGCCTGGAGAGAGGCAAGTACTAAATAGGCAAGAAGTGCGCTGGCATACAGGAACACATCCTGTGTGGACGACCACCTCAGTCGCAATGACAAACTCAAAGAAATACGTTCATTGATATGGAAATATTGACTTCCAAAGCAACTTTTTGTGTTTGTCTGTTTAATGATTTACTGACGCAGTCTTCATTTTGGAGGTTTTTCTCTGCAAACATTGATATTTCATTTAATGAATTGATTTTTAATTTATTTTCATTGATTTGATTCATTTATCAGCATTTAATGCAGTTCATTCAGTTAACATTTTTAATTAATTGGCAACAATAAGGTTTACTTATATTTTGCAACAAAAGTGATAATGACTGAATAAAACTCATTTAAAATTGAACTTCATTAAACTGCCATTAATTTAAATTAATTAGAAAGTAAACAACTCAGTAAAAAAAAAGGGCATGACATTCATTACACGAAGTCATTTTTTTCAACAAATGGTGAGTGAAAGCAGCACTGAG
Source organism: Sinocyclocheilus anophthalmus (assembly GCA_018155175.1). Taxonomy (NCBI): domain Eukaryota; kingdom Metazoa; phylum Chordata; class Actinopteri; order Cypriniformes; family Cyprinidae; genus Sinocyclocheilus; species Sinocyclocheilus anophthalmus. The sequence goes on from JADLZN010004632.1 coordinate 205,671, forward strand.
CCTTCAGAAGATGTTGATCGTCAGCTGCAGGAGGTCAAACTAAATATAACATGAGCTGTTTATTTTCTGTTCAACTTATAAGATTTGTGAAGCTTCCAACCCTGTTACAAAAAATGGGACTTAACTGATTTGTGAGATTTTGTTTTGTATAATCAGGCATTAACCAATTATCAAAAACAAAGTTGTTTATAAAGGTTGAGCTTAATGAATGCACTCAAAATTAAGAAAATGGATTGAGTTTATTTATTTCCCCTCATGCTGCAGAAGGGAATCAAATGATATTACTTCTAGGGTTTCGCGGGAAAACCATGTGGTATTAGGATTGTGTGCGAAAAACATGGAAATCAGCTAAATGTTGCTTTTAGAATTTTTTTAATTACCAGTTTTAAAATTACATTTTAGTAAAAAATTCTGGAGTAAATTTCAAAGAAAATTAGCTTGTGGTACAAGATTTTGAACTAACCATTTTACATCACAATTATGATACATTCATGATATAGTAATCCAGTCTGAAAAGCTACTTTGAAACAATGTGTATTGTTTAAAACACTGTACAAATAAACCTAACTTGACTTAATACAATGAAACAAATGTCACTTGAACAGATTATATCAAAACTTTTATAATTTTAATGGTTTGATAGATTAGACCTGCTAAGATTAAATTTTTAAGGGGGGTACAGAAATGTGATTTGTTTAAAAATAACTCTACATTTCATGCTAGGTTAGGTTATATTAGTCCGTCAAGAATGTCTCATAGTTGTCACAACAAGAATATGGATTTGTGCCTCTGATAAATAAAGTAATGGGACACCAGTGTGTTCTGTATTCATAAAAATTGCCAGTTATGCTTGCTTTTCCTTTATATGAGTGAGTGGCTGTGAAGTAATGGAGAGTCATAAACCAGTGTTTTGTTGCTAAGTCACAGAGTTCCAGTGATCCGTCGTTTCACACCAATGGAAATGCTGAAAAAACCTTGACATTGATATTATGTTTTTTCATCTTTTTTCCAAAGCTACCTCTGACGGTACAAAAGAAGGGATCGATAGCATGAGAGGAGGCGTTTGTGTGACGCGAGGGATGAAGCTGGTTCTCAAAGTGGGACAGAGTGAGTATCATCATCATCACCTCCAAAAACACATCAATGAATGAACCTAAGCACTGAAACAGAGTCAAAACTCAATAAACATTGTGTCAATACAAGCAAACACTTGCTCCTGTTCATAATAGAAGCAATTGATCTTTGCATCAAAATGTTCTGAGTGTTTTTCATCATATGATCACTTTTTTGCTTTCATAGCCGCATATGGCCTTCCCCCAAAACCCAAACCTGATCCAGGCCGTCCCAGCAACAGAATCCCAGGTACGAGTCAGAAATAATGCGGGACACTTTCACATTCGCTTATGAGCTTAACCCTGGCTTAACATCTGTTTTTTTTAACCCTGGATTAAGGCCACTTTTAATCCCGCATTAAGCAACGTTTCACTTTTGTAATTTTGAAAAGATGTTAGCACTGCACCTGGATTATGAATCCTTGCCCTGGAAGAGGTACTAACCCAGAGTGAAACAGCAAAAATGTTTAGCAACAGTCAGCCAATCGTAAACGAAATAATGGTTGCTTCATTAAATATTTATTTTTTTATTGTTTATTTTTATTGGCTTTTGTCCTTTACTGTATAGGACAGTGGCCAGTTGACAGGAAAGTGGTGGGAGAGAGAAGGGAAATGGGTTGGGTACATGACCCAAGTCAGACTCAAACCTGGGTCCCTGTGAGCATAACGGTTCTGTATGCCATGAGTAGCACGCACCCATGAAATATTCTTTTTGCAGTTACACGTTTTTTTACGCTGTTTTGTTTTAGTGCCTGAGGGAAACAGTTGAACGATACTTAATGGTTCTCTGCGTTATCCTTTTTTAATTTTTGTCTTTATTTTTGTAGTGTTTTAAAAGACTTGTGACTACAGCTACGATATGTGAATTGCGTGTTTGTAAATTAACTTTAACTATTAAAAAGCCATTTTTGTTAATTGAAATTAAGTTGAAATAAAGCAAATATTAGATGAAAAAAATTTAACAAAAAAATTACTAAATAACTAAACTATTACTAAAATAAAACAAATGTAATAATAAACTTCTCTAAATCTCTACTGAAATAATTTTGTATTAAAACTAAATAAAATAAAAAGCATGTCAAAATTAAATAATAAAAGCTTATTCAAAATAATAATAAATATTGCAATATTATATAAATAACTAAAATAGAATGTTAACCCAGGCTCAGAAAGATGCCAAGTAAACAATTTTTATTATGAAAATAAAATACTCTTCTTTCAACTGCATTTACGTATTAGCCTTGATGCCATATGCATATGTATCTGTTGTCATGTTAACGCACTGTAGTGCGTTTTGTAATTGATTTTTTTTTTTTTGAGGCTCAGACTGCACTGTGATCTCCATAAGGTAAACATTTGAGGAACCGGCAGTGTTAAAGCCAAACACGATGCATATTTGAACTCAAGCCGGCTGAAATCAAAGCTAGTTATGGATTAAATCGAATCTAATCTAAATACTATCAGGATGTTTGTCGTAGAAGATAAAGCCAAAAAGCAAGTGAGCTTCAGAAGTCGGGTCATTGATTTATCAGCTCTTTTCTGTTTCAGATACAGAAAGTGGCTCTAAAGCAGGTGATGAAGGTGAGGCCGGTGAGAGGGGAGACAGCGGGGCCGTGTCGGTCTCTAACATCGCCCTAATCGCCGGCGGTGTCGGGGGAGCCTTCATCCTCCTGATCGCCGTAGTGATCGCTGTCGTGTGTTACCGGCGACGGAAAGCCAAGCACTCCGAAACTCACCATCCTGCCCTTACACTCTCCTCTCTTACCCCAAAGAGAGGCAACTCCTGCGGGGCAGCTATGGGGGCCGGCGGGGGCAACAATATTGGCTCAGAGCCCAGTGATATCATCATTCCCCTGCGGACCTCTGACTCGGCGTACTGCCCCCATTACGAAAAAGTCAGCGGCGATTACGGACACCCCGTCTACATCGTTCAAGAGATGCCTCCTCAGAGTCCAGCCAATATTTACTACAAAGTATGAGATCAGCGAACACGCAGACAACCCATCCAGAATTTATGGTACCTCACACACATGTGCTGTGTCCAAGTGACTCTATATTTAAGAGCCTATACATGATACTAGAACTTGGATGTGAAGTTGAGTTCTAGGAAAGTGGTAAATCAAGCTTTAATGTCATAGCAGCGTTTGCATTTATTTACGTGTGTGTGTGTGTGTGTGTGTGTGTGTGTGAGGCGGGCGGATCACGGATTTCACATGTACTCAGGTGCAAGTGAATGTATGTCACACGCTTGTTGGAGATGAGTTTATACGTCCATTCTGATGGTTGAAATTGAGTTATTGTGCTTATCGTCAAAACCAAACAGTAAAGAGTGATTCATAAAAAAGAATACCTGTATAAATAATATAAGTACTTCTTACATTTTTACCCTCGGGGGGAAATTCACTAAGAATGTGCACTGGCTGATTGCGTCGTTTATTTGCACATGCATTGTTTTAGTGGTCCATTCACTAACAATAAAAATGCGCCCAAAAGATCTAAACACCATCTCCACGCCACAATTCGCCACCTGTGGACTGGCGCAATCTGGCGTACTTTACTGGGACTGTACAGTATCGCTAAGATCCAGAAAACGGACTGAAACTTTAAAATGCCAAAAACGGTTTTGACTAGATATGTTTCCATTTCAAAAGCTTTTTTCATTATTTTATCATCATTTGATGAATTATTGCTGCCATTGTCACTAGACGTTTTATACAGTCATCTTTTTTAAATATTAGCTCAATTGCGTCTTTTTAGGCGGTTTTGAATACCGGATGTCTTTTGACGGAATCTGATGAAGACACCAAATTCAATAATCCTTGCGCTTTGGAACAATCTAAAATTTTTAGTGTAGTTGGCAGAATCAAGCTTTTTTAGCTTAGTTGGAACTATAATAGAATGTTTGAGCATTCTAAAATAAGACTAATTTGCATAGAAAGGAGGCGTGTTTGCGCGTAAAAGGAAAAAGTTCTTGAATAATTCACTGAAATTTTTTTAACACTATTCCATCGCAAAAAGCACTTGTTAAACTGGATTGCGTGTGGCTAGTGAATGAGACGCCGAGTGTACCGGGCGTAAAAGTAGCGCAACTGTTTAGTGAATTAGCCCCTCTTTATTTTGTTTTTCTAAGTTCATCTGATTGTAAATGTTTGTCTTTTCTGAACTCGGACCTCCATCTGATTTATTTATTAAGCATCAAAGAAACCGTTTTTCATTCCTTCCACTTCATCAGCTTCCTATTGCAGCTCCTCAGCACCCGGTTGTTTGTTTTTGAGTTTTTTTTAAAGATTTTTATGTGAGCAGCAGGAATCACATGTGGAGGAGGTGTAGACGGACGATCGACTGTTTCAGATGGAGACTCTTCTGAGATTTCCAAGAGGTTGGAGGTCAAAGTTAAGCGGTCAAAGAAAAACCCCTCAGCGGTGCGCGGGAGTCTCTCTGCCCGGCCTTTTGAAGTACTGTGTATGCCATGATAAACTGCTCACTTACCCTAGACACACAATGCCAAACTTATACACACTTAACACGCACATCCACATTACAGCAGTTTGTGTTTTCATGTGTTAACCCCCGCAGAGGGACTCCAGCTGTGCGTTGGTATGTTGCTCAGAGCATTGTGGTATGGACTAAGACAGCCAATGCGACTGTGCATCTAAATTAACTCAATCACAAACTCTCCACATCCTCTTGAGTGTTACACATATCCGTTGCTTGGTTACAATCTCGTCTCGACTCTCATTATCACATTTCGGGCGATGTCTCCAAACCATCTCTGACATTATCACCCTGTGCCAGCTTGAGGCTTCAGGTCCACAGTTCACCTGAGTTATTTCACTGGATGAGACATGACATCATCATGAGATGTAAGAAGAGACAGAATGTTACCGGCCGGAGTGACCTGAGCTTTCAGGTTCAGACTTCTCTCTGCCCACGTTGATTTAAGGATTTCTTGCCGTCATTACCACAAATGACTAACAACCAGAAATGGCACATTTATCATTTTACTTATTTCTGTTAATGTATTTTTTATGTTTTTGTTCTTCCCATTTCATTACTTTCGACAGTGTTAATTCGTTTGTAGATTGAGCAAATGAGAGTAATCTAAATGAAGGAAAACAAATTCAGTTTTATCCAACCTACCCTGCTTGTGTCCGTGGTAACCCTCAATGGTAACTAGCGTTGGGAACTGCAAGGAATTATCAATTGTGGTTCTGATTCCCCTAACTGCTCCAGTGACTATTCTTTCAGGACCTCTGAATGAAGACATTGGGAGGGGGGGGGAGGTGTGATTTTTATGATGGCATTTACTGTCCTTATCAGTCTGTTGCCAATTGATGGACTTTTCACAGAGTTTTTAGTGGTAACATAAATTCAATCCAATTAGTCCTAACTGTGTATTAAATAAAAAACTAAACATGTCAAAAAAGTGGTAAGATTTTCATATTTTTAACATCATTCATTTGTTTTTTTATAAAATACCACCAATTACAAAAAAAACATGTGTATCTTTATCTGCACATTGTCATATGAATATTGAGTCAGAAACCACACTGAGGTGTCACACAAGCCTTAAGATGAAAATAACAAAAAAATTATAACTTTTAAGTAAGTGAGTCACTTGTTCGGGAATCAGACTACACTGGTCATCTTGTATTTGTTTAAATCACTTAAGGCATAAAATCTTTGAAAGACATTGATTTTTATTAGCAAGGAAATTTAATATTTAAGAGCAGAGCTTTATTACGCTTTGTTTGTTGTTTTTTTCTGATGCACAACCATTTACAATGGCTGCGTCCGAAATCGCATATCCTTGCTTGTACTTATTTTGAATAAGTAATTACTTCGCGACCACTGAAAAAGTGTGTTCTATATAGTATGAATGTCATCTGGATGTATGCACGCTTCAGAATCTCACCGGACGTAGTGGGTCATCTGGGTACTTTACCCTTCTGTTTTTGTTTTTTAGAAAGTAAAAACTGTGTGAGTTTGGACATACTTTGTCCCATGCTCTTTTTCGCCTACTATATAGTAGGAAAATATGCAATTTCGGATGCAGCCAGAGACTGTTGTGTCATTATTTGAATTAGTTTTTATACTGTGGTATTCAAGAGAGATGCGTTTCTGAACTGCTGCCCCCTGCAGGCCTGGAGGAACCATTGTCAGGCTTTTTCATACTTTATTTTGGTGTTTCTTTGTAAATGTATAATTTCTTCTTCACACCAGCATCATGTGATATACTCTGCTGCCTAAATTTTAAAAGATGTAAAGCACTTCCTCGGCTAGCCAGGCCATGGGTTAGGCCGGATTTAGTTTTTTCTTTGTCCAGCTTCTCTGTTTAGCAAAGGCGAGCCATCTGGCCTGGTTAATGTTGACCTAAGCCACCCAAAGCATTTCAATACCTACCAAAAAATTCCAATAGTGACCACACAATGACACCAAACCCTGTTTTAGCATGTTACATTTTGCGTAGTCATTCAGTACTGGCTGTTACACTTTTATTTGTTTACATTTGTCAGCTAACCTAATATCATAATTTGATACTGAACTTGATACTGAGTTGTGATAAAGACTGTTTCTAACTAACTCAACAGTATTTCTATAAACAATGCTGATTTCATGTTAATATGTTTAAAAAGATGTTGAGATAAGACATTGGGGAAAAACTGTTTGGTGCACCTGTTCCCTTACTCTCTTTTTCTTTTTCTTTTTCTTTTTCTTTCTTTTCTCTCTCTTTCCAACCCAGACACTCTATCAAATAAAAATTACATTCCATGCAGTAAAACTCGCTGATAAAACTAAAAAACTCGCCTCTGAGCTGGTTAATCGTGGCTATCATTCACCTTTATAACAGTGGTTCTCAAAACTCCCAGAGGGTGTTTTTACCACTACTTGTTGTTTTATGCTGTTTTTGGCATTTCTTTGTTAGATTTCCCTCTTTACTTATTCCTTCTCGCTCACTTGATCTCATAATATCTTCCCACATTCCAGCTCTGTTGTTACTCTGTTTGTCCATTGACTCGATACGGTTTGCTGCTGGCTCATAATAAGTGCTTGATGACATCACTGGCATTTTAATGGCACAGTCACTCCCTTCCCCTCCCGGTTTCATTCGTTCTGTCTTCCTTCTTGGTTCATCTCTCTATATCAGTGTTTGATGTGTTGCCCCCGTCAAGTCTGGGCACTAAATCAAATGGGCACTTTGACAGGCGCCGTAAAAACCCCTCACTACCAAAACCCCACATGACCCTTCACAGTACAGTCTTAAGAACTGACGGCTGCTGCATTTGAGCGTCTGTTTGTTCTTGAAACAGACTCTGGCGGAGTGTGATAGAGTTGTTTTTCAGTCCAGTAATATCCACGCCAGCAGGCCACTGACAGGCTGTCAGAGACGAAGCTGTTAAGACAGAAGCGCAAGTGCATTTGGAGACACATGCTTTGATTCGAAATATTGTTACATTATCAGTTTCATAATCATTCATTTTCTTTCGGTTCATTCACCGGGAGATTAAACGGATCCCTTCAATTCAAATATTTATTCAGAATCTGTACCCCTTTCCACCGACAGACGCTTCTCCCCAAAACCAAGGCGTTATTAAAGCGGTTCCAGCACAATATGACATTATAGTCAAATTTAAATGCAGAAATATTTTCCCATACTCCTCTGAGGCTCTGCGCGTGATTGACAGGTCGTATCATACGGTGTGTACTCCTCTTTCTCTGAAACTCACCTTCGCTCTGCTAATGGCCGCCTGAGGGGAGAGGGTCCGTCTGGGCCTCATAGATAGCGTAACTGTGTGTGCCCGTGTTTGTTTTCGTTCAGCTGTTTGTGTGTGCGGAGAGTTCGCCAGTGAATTGGAGGGTTGGCTGGAGGCGAGAGGTTAGCATTGAATCTTTTCGTTGGTGTGTATGGTGTGCGCCCGTACATATGCTGGAGCTGGTCTTACATCAATCTAAACTTAAATGTTACACACTAGGCTCCCTCAGCATTTGCATAACTGTCAACACACACACACACGTTTGTTTCTGTGAATTGTGGGGACTTTCCATAGACTCTAATTACTTTTATACTGGCCAAACGATATGTTTTATCCCCTAACCCTAAACCTACCCCTTACAGGAAACCTGTTTGCATAGTTACACTTTCAGATAAACATCATTTACTATTTTTTATATTTTTTCAGGCCAGTTCCCACAATGTCAAAAATTTCAGGTTTTACTATCCTTGTGGGGACATTTGGTCCCCACAATGTAGCATAAACCAGTACACACACACACACACCTGCTGTAAAGTTTTATTGATATTCTGACACATACCAGGACTATCTATGCTTTTTTAAACCACATGAACAGATTTCACACCATCTGTGTACCATCAATGCATCACATACACGCATATACTAGCACGCACACTTAATATGTGGAAAAAGTGGGTTATTTTGCAGCATACACACGCATAAGCTCTGATCCTAAATCTAGTGAGCTTCTTTGCACTCTAATGCCTACATAGGCAACATTCTAACTGTGACGGAATCACCAAGTGCTCTACAACTTTCCAGGCCACACGAATAGCAGATATTCACAATTGATTTCAATAGCATTTAATGTAAACATGTTGCTAAGCTAATAGCACAATCATTCTCTCATAAGCATAGTATGCACAAATAATGGACAAAATAGTATTTTTCAGCACATTCCAGTTATGTTAGTGTATGGTTCTCATTTGATTATTCTTATTAGGAACAAGCCCTGTTGAAAAAAAAAACAGCATAGGCCTATGCTGTATTTTGAAGCATGGCAGCTGGATTGAGCTGGTTTAAGCTGGTCCTGAGCAGAAGCTAGTTGCTTAGAACCAGCTTAGGACCAGCTTCAAAACATGCCTAACCAGCATATGCTGTTTTTTCAACAGGGAGCACTTAACATTAAACACTGGATTTGCAATTGATTTAAACAGAATTTAGCTGCTAAGCTAATATGACAATACATATAAGCCTAGACAACATACAAAGCACAAGCATAATGGTCAGTTTTTACTCAGCAAACATGGAACTTTCCATGTTCCAAGAACATTCTGGAGACCAAACATTGTTAGCAGGATAATTGTTGAATTTAATTGTGCTAGATAAAAGAGTTGAATGAATTGTACATTTATTTATAATTGACATTTTTCTTGCATTTTCTGCCATCTTAATTTTATTTTTTTTCTACTGCGCTTGTTGCAGATCATTTATTACCTTTATCGCAGAGAAAACATGCACTGATGCTTTAGAATATAGGTGCATTTTAGAATTTAGAACTTAGGCAGCACAAGTTACCTTCATTTCTGTCAGCAGTGCAGCATTGATGATCTAAAAATGCTGTCTCCGTAGACGGCTCACTAGGTTTTGGAACAGAGCAATAACATGTAATCTTCATTATCTTCCTACACAACTGCAAATACACTCACACACATCATCCCTTTGGTGACAGAATGAGATTTGTGATCTTGTCAGGATTATCCATGCTCTGGTTTCTAGGTCAGCATTCCATCAGAACAGACATCCTCCCTAAGAGACACAGGTCACACACACACACACACAGTCATAAAGATTAGCATCTTCCTCTAGAGACATGCTCTGTGCAGAGACCACAACAGCTTTTAATTATCTTACTTTCTCCCACACGCTTATTTCAACAAGTACACACATTCTCTCACACAAGGGCCCTCATGATTGTGCCCTCACACACAATACAGACAATAAAGCGCACCAGACTGCTTCCGGAAGAACAAATTCCCATTTAAAGTCTCCACAAAGAAATTGATTTAATGTAAAAACTTTTCAAGACCCACATTGAGCACAGAGAGGTTGTTAGACCTTTTTATGTTTCTACTCATATGTTTATATATAGTATGCTTCTGTAAAGCTACCAGTCAGTGTCATTTTAAATTTAAAATTCTGGTGCTGAATTCCCAGAGAAGTGCTTCATTACCCACAATGCAAAAGAAAGAGAGAAGTCAGAGAATTTGCTGGTAGCTTAGAAATTAGTATTTCAGCAAGAAGATTTATGGTAAGTATTTGCAGGCTAGCTAAGTAATTTAAATAATGTTAAAGCTGCAGTCCGTAACTTTTGGCGCTCTAGCGGTTATTAAACAGAACTGCCTGCGTCTTGCGGAAGAACATTGTAGCCGGAGCTACTTCTCTATGTTTATGTCTATGACGAATCACGCATGTACTGGGCTACTCCGCAGCGGTACCTACCCGAACCAGTATAAAATAGTCCGAATATAAACACTTGTTATAGGTGTACCGTAGTGATTCAGGACAAGCCAAAAACACGGTTTGGAAAATGGATTCATGGTTTACTCGCTTATTGTATACATTTTGTAAATTTTGAACACAAAAAAAGTAACGGACTGCAGCTTTAAGTAACAAATAGGATTTTTAAAAAGTATGTTCTTATTAAGCAAACGAAAATTTGCATGCTAGAAATGAAACCTAAAAAAAATGAATCATAAAATTATCATTGGCCTATAAATAATATGTAATTGTTTGTTTTATATTTCAATATGTTTATTTTGACATGTATAGCCAGTCATAGAAATTCTACTTAAACATTTCTGTGGGGGGGGGAGAAAAATTAACACTATAACTTTGAGAATGTGTACACTAGATAAATCAAATTTATATGAAAAAACACAAATTATTTGTCCATAACACCGATTATTTACCTCAAAGTTATAATGAATGTCTCTTTAAATGATATGATCAAGAGGAAGTGACATCATTGCAATCTTCAGAGGAGCCATGTTTAAAACCTAGTAAGCTGTACGCTCATTTATCAACTTATTTATCATACTTGACCAGATTTGTCAACTAAAGTATGTCCACATAATAGAAACAGAACAGAATTTATTTGTTTGAACAATTTTATGTCACAGATTTGTTGACTAGTATGCTAGGAGGCCATACTTTAGTAACAGAGCAGTGTACAAAAAGTACTCTGATGACTTGCTACTTTCAGCGAAATTCTGAAGTCCTCATCCAGACATAACTGTCCCATGAGGCAATGGGAGAGGGTTTGTAAATGACAGAGAAGCGACCCAACTAATACTGTTTGGTCACGTGACAATGAATGTAGTACAGGCGGATTACATTAATACTACACAAACTGAACATACTTTTTAATGTTCACAAATAATTACTCAAAAGAAGTATCTATGTTTGCATGATTCTTTTCAAAATGAACTTTCAAATTCTTGGATGGAACAATGAATCTTGATGGTGTTGATTTGTTTCAAGACTTTTTAAATGTTCAAAATTACTGAGAAAGTACTCCCAGAACCAGGCTGCTATATATACACTCTATACGGTCAGCCTCACAATCAGCTTCTGCTGATGCTGTTTTTGTAGACGTTTCTGTAGAACTCTAAAGGTCAGGTGAATTCTCCTAAGATACATGTGATTAGTATCCCACAGCTCATTTAGACAAAGAAAACAGTCCTCAAAGTGCATTTTTCCCTCAAACTCTCTCAATTTCCCACTTTCTCTGCTGAGCTGGATTTGAGATGTGAATGAATTTCACCCAGTTCGTCCCTTTCCTTTTTAACTCGTTATTGTGCTTGGCGTGGCCTTTGACCTGGGCGCTGTGTGGAATGCGTGTGAGGGGTTTAGAGCGGCGAGGAGGCGGTGTGGGTCAGGGAATAAGGGGTCGCTTTTTGTTATTTCTCCTCACAAAACAAAACCTGGCGGCCCTCAGACAAAAAGATACAGGGAAGGCTGTGCACAGAACCAGTGAACCATGGCCGTGTCTGCGTGTGTGTGTGTGTGCGCGTGTGACAGTGAGAGAGAACATTTGTTTTTGAAAAGGGGAGTTTGTGGCAGAAAGCGCAGGGATTTATGAAGGTAATAGTTGTGCGTGTTTGGATTTGGAGAAGTGTAGAGAAACTGTTAATGACCAATGAACTTGCATAACTCTCTCCTCACACACATAAAAACACAGACCTGGACTTTCTTAGTGTCTGACGCTCTGTGTTTTCTGAAGCCTGAGTAGTAACATAAATTTAGGATTATAAAATGTCGCTGAGGGCAGCTGAAGTTGAAGAGTGGATTAGGTTCAGTGTAGATCTGGTACAGGGTTAGTTCACCCAAAAGTAAAAATCATCACTAATCATCATTCCAAGCCCATATGACTTACTTTCGTCCTTGGAAGTGTTAGGCTGAATGTTTATGCTCTTTTCCATCCAATGATAGTCAAAGGGACACTGTCAAGCTTTAAATTTGAAGTAGATAAAATCACTGGTATTATTGGTATCACAGCAGTTACTGGTTGATATTGTATTGATCGGTATTCCATATTTATTGTGCATGCTCATTTTCTGTATTTTTACATTAAGTTAAAGGTGACATATTTTGCCCCTTTTTACAATATGTAATATAAGTCTCTGGTGTCCCCAGAATGTGTCTGTGAAGTTTCAGCTCAAAATACTCCACAGATCATTTATTATATCATTTTGAAAATGCCTATTTTGAGTGGAAGCAGAAACACGCTGTTTTTCGGGCCTGTCTCTTTAAATGCAAATGAGCTGCTGCTTTCCGCCCCCTTTTCCAGAATAGAGCTGCGCCATTACAGCTCCGACCTGCTAAAAACATCTGTTTTGGTTCTGATTATCATGTTTATCGTGCTGAAATCATGCGTTTTTATAGCTTATTCGTTTAAACTTCAGATATAAGGTTTTCTGAGTGCACACATCCGAAGCACACGGACAGAAAGCGGCTGTCACAGCATGAGAGTACTAAACTAAGTTCTCATTCACACAAGTTTACCTTAAAACACACACGAGTTACAAAAACAGTCGGTTATGTCTGTGAAGGTAAACAGCTGGGAAATAAATCGCATGTTTATTTTAGATCTGTGTGTCAGCAGCAATATACAGTAAATCAATAAATCCACTGCTCTGTTTTCTGCTCTGAGGTTGCGACTGTAAATAGTGTTCTGTGCTCGTCTGTGCAGCCAAAGAACAGTTAGCAGGTTTTGCTCAAACTTTCTCCATGGCGTTAGAGCTGGTACACCGTTGTCACTTGCGAAAGCACAATGGCGGTGCCGTGGGTGGAAATTTGCAGATTAAGGGGCGGTAATATTATAATGAGATCCCTTTGCCACGTCACCAAGGGAGCGAAATCAGACGCGCTCGTTTTCTCAGACGCTTGCAGAAAAAGGCTTACCAAAACAAAGTTACTGGGTTAATCTTTTTCACGTTTCCTTGGTTGGTAGATGCACCAGGGACCTGATTATAGCACTTAAAACCTGGAAAAATCAGATTTTCATGATATGTCACATTTAACTTTGCCATCATCTAACATTCATTTAAAGTAAATCTTTAAAAAGTCGAATAATTTAATTATTACGTGTAATTTAATCTTGGTAAAATCTCAAAATTAATATCCATTTTCATACTAAATGAATATTTATTTTAAAACTAGTAAATGTTTTAGTTAATTTAAATAAAGCTGAAGTAATATATATATATTAAAAGGAAAACTTGAACTTAATTAAAAATGTGAAATGTTGTGTTTGGCAACTACCTGAAATAAAATAGGACTAAAATACAGAAACTAAAATTTAAATATAAATAAACGCTAATAAAAATATAAAAAATTTAAATAAAATTGCAAACGCACATAAAATGACTAAAACTTAAATTAGAATTAAAATTACAACTGAAAGCACTGAAAAATAACTACACTGTAAAATCTAATTAGTTGGGCTTACTTAAAAAAACGCATGCAAACCGATTGCCTTGAAAAAAGTAAGTAAAGTGAAATAGGAATAGTATGTTGTACTGACAAATGCTTAGTTAGTATAGCTTACTTACACGAGAGTTCTAGTAACTAAAAAAGAACTGTAGGGGGTACTTGATCCTTTCATTTAGGTTTACTCATGACTTAGTATAGCTACTCACTGACTCCCAAAATGCATTGCGGCAGAATAAATTATGCAGTTGCTTTGTTTTACAGTTGTTGATTTTATTTGCCAATTTTATTTGCTGTCTTGTGTCAGTAGTAGCACAACAAAAAAGAGCAAATAAAATGGTTATTGTTACAATTAATGAAAATAAATGAAATGTAATTGTTATCATTGTTGTGATTCACGTGCTGAATGTTTAAGTCTGTGTGTGACTTCAGCATATTACCACACACTATTTAAGGATAATATAAACCCAATTAAAAGCATCGCAAGGTATTTATGAAATTTGAAAAAGTTCACAAATAAACACAATTCACACAATAATTTAATTAGAAGATATGTCATCTTCTAAAAGCAACCTATGTATTACTTTTTTCTCCCTTGAAATTAAATAACTCTGACTTCATGATGCATTGCTGCATTAACAGAAAGATAATTATAGTAACAAAAACGAAGTTCCAAGTGCCCAACCAAAGGGAACGCTAATCACTATAATGGTGTATATATATAAAAAAACATTTTAGGAAAATCAACATCAATTTATGAAGTTAGCTTATGTGATGTTCTCTCAAATATTTCAGTTGTATTGAAAATTCAACATTCATGATGACTTTGGGAAACGAGTGAATGCAACTAGTGAAAGATAACGGCAGACATTGAGGAAATGGGTGAAAAGTCTATTAAAACTCGTTTTCTTTTCTTCTTCTTCTGTTGTTATGTTGCACATTAACAACATATTAATGCACTGCTGCCTCTCACTACTTTATTAATATCATTGGTTCCTTTGTGGCTACTTGTGAATATTTTTACATAAGTGTTACTCAAAATAGTAAGTAAATTGTTTTATTTGCCTTGAAAGAAGCTGTAACTTAATAAAACCTAGTAAGTATAACAACTAAGATAACTAATTAAATCTAAGTAAGGTAAACTATTGGATGTTACAGTACTAATAAAATATTAAGGCACATTCAAAATATATAGTGTAAGAATATTATAATACTACAAAAACACTTTTCATAATGTACATTATAATGTGATGCTTATATTCACATAAAAGGTGAAAGCACTTAAAAACATTTTAAAAGATAGCATTTTTAGTGTTTTGTTTTTTATTTTATTTTATTTACTGAAAAATTATCAGATTGATTGCAAAACCATAGCCAAAGTAACACCAGTTGTAACTAATCGCCCAGCGAATTTGAGTAGCCTATATATGCAGAAAACGAAACTTGACAGATCGCATGGATTTTCAGCGAATATATAACTATAATTTTGATCTGTACATCACACTGAAGTTGTCATTTTGCTTCAAAAGAGTACGCATTACATGATGCTTTTTTTCTCCTTTCTTAAACATATACAACTTTTTTTGACAACTATAGTACATCACAACATAAACATTCTGTCAAACATCTCTTTACATGTTCAAAGAAACAAAGAATAACTTGGATTTGGAACATCATGGCGGTAAATAGATGATGATAGAAGTTCAATGTTTGTGTCAACTTCTGATTTAAAGGTTGGAAGGTTTGCAGTGTGACACAAACTGCAGCAGCACACTAGGGCAGATTCCCTGCACATGCACACTTGCCCACCCCAGCAGAAGATGTGGTGTAACTCAAACCTCTAGTCATACATTGGACACAGAGATTCACATATTTGCTGACTTTTGAATCTGAGCTGTTCAAAGGAACCCCAGCTGTCATTGACTGACTTTACAGCTCCAAACACACACACACTCTCTCTCTCTCGCTTTCCCTAATTTATTTCTCTCATTCTCTCTAAAAGGTCAGCGTTTCCCATAAGCACAGATTTCCAGTCATGTCCCGTGTGACATTAACCCTGTCTGCATGTATTATTGGTCCAGGGGGCTGAATGTCCCTCTGGAGTCCCCTATCTCTGTGTTGTCTTCCGTGTCTCTGTTTCCCCTGTCTTTCTGCAGTCCGCTGTCTCCCCGTCATGCCCTCCGTCTGTTTTCGCAGCCTTGTTTGAAGTTCATGCCTCTCTGCAGTGTGTTCAGCACCTCCACGCACAGCGCAGCTATTTCTTATTTAAGGTATGAGAGGTGCTATATTGTGAAGTCTCACTTTTGAACTCATGAACTGGTGTAAAGAATGATTTTTAGAGGATTTTCCCATGTAAAACTTTTTACTTCTAGGGAAATTAATAGTATCAGACTATGACTGTGTTGTCACTAAATCTGACATTTGTTGATATTGTTTCATACCTTTCGAACATTTGGTTTTCTGAGAACTTTATGGTTACAAATTCTTCTGATTTGATCACAAAGGTAAATTATCTAGTAGCTGACTAAATTTGATGTGGTTTTGTCAAAACTGTGGCTTGTGACAGTCTTGGAAGCATCAGTAAGAAAGTCACATATGCCATATTCTAAACAAGTGTTTTTAGAGTTTATTACCTCTCATTATTTAAAACCTTATTAATCTACCATTTTTTTTAAATAGAATTTAATTTAAATTCTTTTACCAAGTATTTTTAATAATGTTCTTTTATTATAAAATTATAATAATTAATATATAAAACTCTATATGTAAATAAAGTACATAAAGTCCAGATATGTCAGTAAATGTTAATGTTTAATTATAAAATTTAATTAATGGTCAACTTATTTCTAAATAAAATTCTGACTTGAATTCATCCATTGGGAATTGATTGAACTGTGAAAAGTGGTTGTTCAAAAGTCAGGTGATTTGAGATAAAAGTATAAGGGGATTTGTGAGGCAAAGCAAGATATACAATTTTGAAATAAGGTTTATGAAGTTGTATGAAAAAAATCTTTTAAATGTAAAATAACGTGCATCAATAAATCAAGAATAATAGGACCAGCAACATGCGTTAAAAAAGTAAACAAGGTATATTGACATTGACTTCAATGTATTTTTTGTAAGAGCCTGTAAGTGGTTTAGATATTTCATGGCTTTATTAATGAATTATTTCGAGGTCATTTTGAGGCTTTATTGAAGCAGTTATTCTTTAAAGACCTCATACTATGAAGTATCATCGCAGTGGGACAGAAATTAATGTTTTATTCGTAATCTTTTTACATTTATCCATTTTCAATGAAAGATGTGAGCTGGAATGCTGTGTGGCTGTTCTTTGAGCTGAAGTGTTATGTCAGGTTAGCTTCTGTTCCCCACTGAATCTGGTTTGCTGTTGCTGCTTCAGTAGTTTGTCCAAATGCATTTGCATCTCTTCACTTGCGTGAGTGTTGCGGATCTGTTTGTGGTGTGTGTGTGCACGTCTTTGTGAATTTGTCTTTGTACGTCTGAGTGTTCTCTCTCTGTCTCACACTCTCATTAGCAGTGTGTATTTTATTTTGAGGATGAGGTAAACGCATTGTGTATGTGATTGCGGCTCTTTCCACATTAGGAACGCGGGGGGAATGGTGGGCCAGATGAAGGGACCTGGGAATTTGGAGAGTGTTAAGGTAAATATTTACACAACAGACAATCAGCAAAACATGGATCCCAAGAAAGTTTACTTGTGTGAGAGGTCTTGTGTGTTTGTGTATGTTTATGCCAGCTTGGTGCATGTGATTGTTAATGTGTGTTTATGTGAGAGAGTGTGTGGCACGGATGCTTTGTTTCGTCTTTGTAGCCAATGTGCACCATGCTGCCATTTGTATTTAGAAAAGTGTTTCTGTGTGTGTGCGTGGGGGGGGGGTAGTTTTTTTGGGGGGGGTAGTTTTGGTTTGGAACTTTGCCCTACATTTAATACTAACCCAGTTCAGTCAGCTGGAGTATGTTTCTCTCCCCCGGCACATCAGCAGAATTAGCCAAATTTACCCAACTTCTCTCAGCTCCCTCTAAACTGTGTCAGTTGAAGGGCAGACATGCCTTCACAAACACACACACACACTCCAGAGTCACAATGATTCTACAGGCTCATGAATGTTTCTGACATCCGTCTGTCTGTCTGTCTGTCTATCGATCTATCATTGTCTATTTATCGTTCTGTTGATCTATCTATCTATCTATCTATCTATCTATCTATCTATCATCTATCATTGTCTAATTTTCATTCTGTTGATCTATCTATATCTATCCTTCTCTCACTGTGTCAATTTTATCGTCGTTGATCTATCTATCTATCCGTCTGTCTGTCTGTCATTGTCTATTTATCGTTCTGTTGATCTATCTATCTACCTATCTATCTGTCTGTCTGTCCTTATATCATTGTCAATTTATCGTTCTGTTGATCTATCTATCTATCGATCTATCTACCTGAACAAATTAGAAACCAACACTTTTGTTTTTGCCTCCCCATTTTTCATTAGCTGAACTCAAAGATCTAAGACTTTTTTTTGTACACAAAAGGCCTATTTCTCTCAATTATTGTTCACAAATCTGTCTAAATTTGTTAGTGAGCACTTCTCCTTTGCTGATATAATCCATCCACCTCACAGGTGTGGGCATATCAAGATGCTGATTAGACAGCATAATTATTGCACAGGTGTGCCTTAGGCTGGCTACAATAAAAGGCCACTCTAAAATTTGCAGTTTTATCACACAGCACAATTCCACAGATGTCGCAAGTTTTGAGGGATCGTGCAATTGGCATGCTGACTGCAGGAGTGTCCACCATAGCTGTTGCCCGTGAATTGAATGTTCATTTCTCTAACACAAGGCGTCTCCAAAGGCGTTTCAGAGAATTTAGCAGTACATTCAACCGGCCTCACAACCGCAGACCACGTGTAACCACCCCAGCCCAGGACCTCCACATCCAGCATCGTCACCTCCAAGATCGTCTGAGACCAGCCACCCGGACAGCTGATGTAACAATCGGTTTGCATAACCAAATAATTTCTGCACAAACTGTCATAAACCGTCTCAGGGAAGCTCATCTGCATGCTCGTCCTCCTCATCGGGGTCTCGACCGGGGGGGTGGGGGGGGGGGGGGGGGGGGGGGGGGGGGGGGGGGGGGGGGGGGGGGGGGGGGGGGGGGGGGGGGGGGGGGGGGGGGGGGGGGGGGGGGGGGGGGGGGGGGGGGGGGGGGGGGGGGGGGGGGGGGGGGGGGGGGGGGGGGGGGGGGGGGGGGGGGGGGGGGGGGGGGGGGGGGGGGGGGGGGGGGGGGGGGGGGGGGGGGGGGGGGGGAAAGGGGGGGGGGAAAAGGGGGGGGGGGGGGGGGGGGGGGGGGGGGGGGGGGGGGGGGGGGGGGGGGGGGGGGGGGGGGGGGGGGGGGGGGGGGGGGGGGGGGGGGGGGGGGGGGGGGGGGGGGGGGGGGGACGGGGGGGGGGGGGGGGGGGGGGGGGGGGGGGGGGGCGGGGGGGGGGGGGGGGGGGGGGGGGGGGGGGGGGGGGGGGGGGGGGGGGGGGGGGGGGGGGGGGGGGGGGGGGGGGGGGGGGGGGGAGGGGGGGGAAGGGGGAGGGGGGGGGGGGGGGGGAAGGGGGGGGGGGGGGGGGGGGGGGGGGGGGGGGGGGGGGGGGGGGGAAAAAAAAAACTGGCAGTTCGGCGTCGTAAACCCACTTGAGTGGGCAAATGCTCACATTCGATGGCATCTGGTACTTTGGAGAGGTGTTCTCTTCATGGAGGAATCCCGGTTTTCACTGTACAGGGCAGATGGCAGATAGTGTGTATGGCGTCGTGTGGGTGAGTGGTTTGTTGATGTCAACGTTGTGGATTGAGTGGTGGTGGTGGGGTTATGGTATGGGCAAGCGTATGTTATGGACAACGAACACAGTTGCATTTTATTGATGGCATTTTGAATTTTGAGATACCATGACGAGATCCTGAGGCCTTTTGTTGTGCCATTCATCCACGACCATCATTTTGCAGCATGATAATGCACGGCCCCATGTTGCAAGGATCTGCACACAATTCCTGGAAGCTGAAATCATCCCAGTTCTTGCATGGCCAGCATACTCACTGGACATGTCAGTCATTGAGCATGTTTGGGATGCTCTGGCTCGGCGTATACGACAGTGTGTTACAGTTTCTGCCAATGTCCAGCAACTTCACACAGCCATTGAAGTGGACCAACATTCCACAGGCCATCACCTTCTATGCGAAGGAGATGTGTTGCACTGCGTGAGGCAAATGGTGATCACACCAGTCGGTCGGACCCCCCCGGACCCCCCAATACAGTAAAACTGCACATTTTAGAGTGGCCTTTTATTGTGGCCAGCCTAAGGCACACCTACAATAATCATGCTGTCTAATCAGCATCTTGATATGCCACACATGTGAGGTGGATATTTTTTAGGTTCCTCTGCTGGAAAGAGGTGGTACGGCACTTGTTTCCTGAAATAAATCATGAAACGTGATGATACAGAGTTCTGAATGATGATTTTTTTATGCCATTTGTCTTGGCATTCTTTAAATTGACAAAATGTAGAAGAAAAAAAAATTAAGTGATAAAGTTTATTGAAACAGGAGGACAAATATTGAGAAAGACTGACTGAGTAAAAGTACAGCTGAACAGCTGGAGATTCGTATCAAATGCTAAATGTACATGTCTAGATTCTATGACAACCAGTCACCTGGCAACTAGATAGACAAAAGCTAGGTTACCCTGGAGACCAAATGTGTCTGTCTGTCTCTTGAAAGAGAAAATTGGTCAGTGGTGGTGGTAGTGTGTCTCTCTGTGTGTAAGTGTGTGTGTGCTCATCAGGGCTATTAAGGGAAGAGAAAGAGGAGAACAGTTACAGAATTTCTTTCAGTAAATGTTTGAGTCCCTTGCAAAGCAAACAACTCTTTATTTCCAGTCTGCTTTCCTCAGTTGTCTCATCATATGAGAGTCTAAAGCTAAACTGTATCTCATTCAGTAAAGTGCTATACAAGCCATGATTAGTTTTAATGTAAACCAATCAAACCTACACATGTTCCACCTCATTTTTAGGGTGTTTCAAGACAATAAATCAGATTATATTTCCCAATCTGTTTTTTTCTGGCCTTTGGAATAAACAAAAACCAGGTAAAAAATACATCGCAATAAATGGCCCTGCTGCACTCAATAAAACCTGATGTCAAAAGGCATTCAGAAAGTGTTGTTCTCATGTTCTCCTGAGACATGATCTCTCTTAACCTATCAACAGCATGTCTGCCTTTGATTTCCATAAGTAGTTGCTCATCCACAAAGGTCAAAGTTTATTAGAGAATCTTGCCAAGAAGACCAGCTGAACAAAGATTTGGTGACCTTCTAAGCTGTTGACTACTAAACTAGACTACCATTCAAATTTGACCAGAGTGGTATTTGGAGATGTTGTGATGACGGATGAGATCAGAGCAGAGCGGAGGGTTAGTTTCAGAGGATTAGATAAGAAAGCACAAAAGACACTTTGGTGTGGGACCTTCACTGATTCTAGCATTATCTAATGCTCACTTTCTCACTTTTCCTCACTTCAGTGCTTGAGCCAAAGTCCCCCTGTGTTGTCAGATGTCTGTCAGCTATTAAATGAGAATATAAAATTACATTTTTACATCATCCTTGAAAATAAAAGTGTTAAATGTACTATGAAAACATACTGGTCAGATTGAGTACTGAAATTGTCCTTCTGAATAATACCATGTTAGATATAAGTTGCCAAATATTGTTTTAACAGTGTCTCTACACATTCCACCATTTTAAAATTACATTTTTTACATGATCCTTGGAAAAAAAAGTGCTAATAATGGACTATAACATGCTGGCCATGCTTGGGGTGTAGCACCTACAGCTCTGCATATCCTTCTAAATGATACCAGTTTCAGTCTGTGTGTCATATTTCAGTGTGAACCTGTCATATTATGATGAAGGATTTGCAAACACGTCATTATTGAAAGACAGGGCAGTGCAAGCATAGCGTCAGCTATTCACATGTTAGGGGAGCCTTTAAATAGAGTCTTAAAGGCACAGCGACAAACAAAATGACCTGGTTTTGGTGAAAAAACTTGACACATTATATAAGTGGCCTTTACACAAAACCTAAAATGATGAAGTGAGCTATTTAATATAAAAGTTGAACCTTAAGACTACATCCGCTTGCTTTAAATCAGTCTTTCAGTCAGTCATGCATGCTTGTTTATTCTGGGTTTTCATATCACATGTGGGTTTGAAATGCCTAACTTGACAGATTAAAGCATATTTAATCACTTGGAGTTCACAATAGGCCCTGAACTACTAAATGCTATTCAAGTCATTCTTCACGCTTCCCCATTTTGTATGAAATCCATGATTCTCAATTCTCTATGAAGATTCTTACTGTCAGTTTTAGTGTCTTTGTTCTTGAAATACTAAAAATTATTCTTTAAAAAAAAACGGTCAGAAATGTGCTAACCGTAAAAAAGCTTTAACCTTTAAATCTGTAAGAAACTTCAGGAGATTAAATGTGCTTTAATCAGAGCAGTCAGGAGCTTAAAAACGTCAGCATGAGTGACAGTTTATGTGAAGTGAAGCTTGTGTACATATATAATGGCTATAGATCCAGGACTAGTATAGCAAAAAAAGCTTTTGGAAGATGGTCTTCCAGCCAGTCCAAGCTGGTGTTAATCTGGTTTAGTTGCTCTGCAGCTGGTGTTTCAGTCGAAACAAACCATCTTAACCCAGACTAGGAAAGCCACCTCAGGCTGGTTTAAGCAGGGTTTTTTTTTTTTTTTTGACCCCTGCAGGGCTCTGTAGCTGAAGAGTTTGCATCTGTCTCGGTAACTGTGCTACCAGCTGTCTGTTTTGCTCGGCCCTTGTTGTAAAACTCAGACACATTCATGTCTGTGTCTTTACTAATGTCACTCCTGTCAAAACAGTGATAAAACTGACAGGGACAAACTCACTGTGTGTACTCTGCTGCAACAGCTAGCAACTCTCTCACCCCTGAACTCTTCAAGTCAAACAGAGAACGGCGTATAAAAGAGAAACAAATGGCAATTTGCGATTTCATTATTTCTCTGCCTTTATCTGGCTGTATTAAGTCATTATTTACCTCAGAGGAAAAGGCTTGAGATTTCTCACGGATGGAGGGAGGTGGGGAAGCGTGAGAAGGTGGTGTGAACAATGGGGAGAAAAAAAATATTTCATTTAGCACAAGCTTTTAGAGAGTCAGCTTTCATTTATTTGTGGTGACTTTCTCCGGGCCAATTAAAGTGGCACCCGGGAAAAATGCAGCTCGAGAGATGAATGTCAATATTTGCTCTGCCGTACCGACACACACGTACAACAGCGCGCACACTCGCACATCAGACAGTAATTCCCTGGCAGAATGATCAGGTCAATAAACTACAAAACCTGCTGGGCCTGCCTAAATACACACTTTCACACACACACCCACAAAACCAGACCCATGAGAGGAACTTACTGAGTTTTGTTGCTGTAAAAATGGATTGCAGCAAAAGTGAAACTTTTGAAATCTTGCACTATTTTTGTTTCAAATCTGGCAGTTATGATTCATTTTTTAGCCATCGTTTCCAAACCCATAGGACGAACTTTCTCCTGTGGAACAAAAAAGAAATGTTAGGCAGAATGTTCATGCAGCTCCATTCAGTGAATAGGGATGTACACTGTCAAGCTGTACAATAAAAGTACAATAAAACAGAGTAATCTATATGACACCTGTACTACAGTATATTTGTGTTCTGAAGCATAGCTTTGCATATAGATTTGTGTTTGCAATAAATTTAGTGTGCACAGTTATGTATATGTAATACGAAAAAAGTCTGTTATAAATACATTTTAAAATATGTGTGCATGTATGTATGTATGTATGTATATATGTATTTTATTTTATTATTTTATTTTATTAGTATTGATCAAGGCCTATTTTACATATGTAGTTGTTCATGCACCTTTCTTTTATTTGTAAATGTAAAAAAATGCACATTTCATATTGTACATTATAAATATGCTTAAATATGCAAAATAGTATAAAATGTTAATATCAGCCATTTATTATTTATAAACCATAACATGATAATAATTATCGACTTGATATTGTAACCAGCAAGAATTTTAATATATTTGACTCTCTAGCAGTAATTATTCAACAAAAATCAATGTATATCTTGATGTTTGTATAAAAATTGCAAAGATTTATTTAAAAAAAAAAAAGACAGGAAAATAAGTATAGACACTAGTGTCGAGTCTTGCTTCACTGCTCAGTTATCTCATCTGCCTGAATAAAACACTTATTCAAGCGAATCTCCTCGACACACTTCACTGCACACAAAAGTACTTTCACCTTTAGCACACGGCGGGAGGCACAGTTTCCCAAACACGACTCTATTTATTTCTGTCTGTAAAGGAGCTCAGGGCAGCTCCTGTAATGATTGTGTTTTTAATTAGTTTGCCGTAAACTATTAAAACGGCACAAAAACCCAAATCCTAATCAGAAGGAACAGAAGCTTAACTGCCCTCGGTCCATTTGCGCTAATAATGTACACCTTTGGAGAGGCTTGTTGTGGAAATATGGAGAACTTCTGATTCTTTATCTGTCTTTAATTAAAGTTTTTTTGTGTGTTATTTTTCCCATTCAGATTTCTTGGTGGAGGTTTTACTGGAAGCAGCAGTAAGATGGAAAAAAAATGTTTTTTGTGTTAAGAAACGTCATTTTTACTTCATGTTTCCCAGGAGTTAATTAACCTTTGGGTTTGACAGATATCAGTGTGTACAACATGTGAACAAGCTCATCCCACCAAGTCTTGGTTTGGCTGCAGAAATCTATTCTTTTCACCAGGGTACTGTTGGTGGGATCCAAACATTAGGATCATTTTCATGCCTATTCATCGCTGGGATTGGATTAAGGATTTGTCAGCTTGTCATCTTGTCAACGTTAGGCAGGCTTGATGCAAGACAGATTGTTTGGGTTGAACTGCAGTGAAAACCCAGTGACACCGCTGTCGCCTTCCCCTCCTGAGAACAGACAAAACTGGCGTTGTGATTATTGTTTGTTTCTGCATTTTATTGCATTTAAAATCACAATGACAATGTGTCAAGCAGCCGTTATACAAGAAAATGCTTGTTGAAACAGTTTCCAAATTCAGTGCCTACATACCGCTGAATAGAACTAAACAGAAGCATTGTTTGATCACAACCGTGCACCTGTCTGGTTTGCAAACCTGTCTACCTGCCCGTCTGCCAGCTTCAATAGGTCCAGCTGCTGTTGATTATGTACATAAGCCTTGTCAAAGTGTTCAAATGTTGTGTTCCAAAAGAAACCAGGTGAAAGGAAGAAGAGAACGAGGGAACAGAAAGAAAAAGTAAGCCATTAAAATAGCTCTGACTAATGGTTTATGTATGTAATCTCAAGTCTTTATACAAAATCAATGTGATATATTCAAAAGACATGTTAAATCTATCAGTTCTCTAATCACTGTACGGTAGTGGACAGTGGACTGTCTTTACTTGTGTATTAGCAGCCCTTCTGAAAAAGGTGTGCTTAATTGTATTGGGTATACACTTGTAGTGTACTTCAAATCTTAAAAGTATATTTAAAAATAAACTGTACTGGCAGATAATATTATGAAATAAAAGGGTTACTTGAGTGTACTTCTTTAAAACACATTTTTAAACATTGTTTTAATAATCTTCTGTTGTGCTTTACAGAAGGACACTTATTTTGATGTGTCGAACAACATACTAAGTGTATTTAATTACTTTTAACCCAAGGGTGTTGTTTGATATTAGATTACATTTTTTTAATGCACTAATTGCAGCTTCATTGTAATGAAGAAGTTGCAATTTAGTACATTTAAACAATCTTAAATATAACGGTTATGTAATAGGTGTGAAATTATTTAAATATATGACATACCGTTTCAATAGAAATTACATTATGGTACATTTTAGTTTAGGCAGCTGCTATTTGCACTAAGTGTAAATAGCGTTAGAGGCTATTTACACTAAGTGCATATAGCAATAAATGGTATTTACACTACATGCAAATAGCTATAGATTCTATTTACACTGTTAAAATAGCAAGATTTCTACTATCAAGTATACTACTTAATGTAAATAGTGGCAATTATCTGCACCTCAGTATTGTAGCCTATACATTATAAAACAGTGTGCAATAAAAACCTATATTGAGTGTAAATTATTAAATGGATGCCACCTTATTGGAGCAATAAAGCCCTCCTACGCCTATCCTAACCCTACCCAATACTTTATTTTCAACAAAAGGTAGGCTTGAACCCGAGTCAATCGCGTCAAAAAGACTGAGGTACACACTTTGCCATCTTCGGCACTGGAGCTGACGTTTGACTGCCGTCTTTTGTACTGTTGACTAGCCCAATCACACGCTGGTGTAATGTAAATTGCCTCTGCCAACAAGGCGGACTATTTGCACTTTGTGTAAATAAACACTCCGTTTAGTTTACCATAAATGCTTGCCAGTACATTATGCAATACACTTAACCATTATCTGTAATTATGAAATTACAGATAAAGATGTAGTTAAATTACACTTAACTGGGTGATAAACACTCTAGTTCTGTTAACTGCATTTAATATAAATTAAGACTAAAATACATTTTCATTTGATTGCATTTAAACTTGTAATTATAAGTGTCCGAAAACACTGCATTCAGTTCAAGTAAGTTTTATAAAAGTATCCTGTGCTAGAGTGTACTTCTTTTTTTTTTTTTTTACAATGGGCCAGCCTGAAAAATTGCGTGATTTGACGTAAAGATCATTGTTGCCAGACTGTATGTAATATATTGAAGTGTAGTCTTGAGAAACAGTTTTGAGGATTTCAAGAAGCTGTACTTTTATGCCTACTGCCTAGGTTTTTTCAAGATAGCCGCTGAGTGAACTGACTAGGACTTGTCTGGTAATGGTAGGAATGTTTTTAAACACATTTTCTGTCTTCTCAGGCTAGTGTTAGTGTTTTTTTTCCATTCGTCAGTCTCTGTCCTTTTATATGACATGAACTACTTAGACTTCCTGTCACGACAGTGTTCAGTCAGGATCATCTCAGTTTAAACATCATAGAAACACAACAAATAAACACCTACGCACATAAACCTACAAACATTTCTGACTTTGAACGTTACCCAGACTGAATTCTGAAGTGAAGTATGTGTGTGTGTTGAACTTGTGTTTGGAACGCATAAGGTGATGCTTGAGCACCGTATGGACTGCGAACACTTTGTGAAAGCTATGAACATTTCATCTGCCTTTCATCTTCCAGAACAGAGCGAGAGAGAAGAAGGGAGCGAGACAGAGCGCGTGAGAGTGAGATATGTCATACCTGATCCAAGGCTT
The DNA here is from genome assembly GCA_018155175.1 of Sinocyclocheilus anophthalmus. Classification (NCBI taxonomy): domain Eukaryota; kingdom Metazoa; phylum Chordata; class Actinopteri; order Cypriniformes; family Cyprinidae; genus Sinocyclocheilus; species Sinocyclocheilus anophthalmus. The sequence goes on from JADLZN010004632.1 coordinate 232,913, forward strand.
GGAGTGGTAATGATGTTTGTGCATGCAGAGGCTGGTGGTTCTTGAAGATGAAGAGATTGTTCTCTGCTTTCTCCAGATGAGCTGCTCCTCATCTCTCTCACAGTCTCTCTCTATGTGTGACGAAAAACATCGAGATGAAAGGCTGCTGAAGTGTTTGAGAAATGGACTTTGAAATAGAAAATGTCCTGATTGGCCTGTGTAAGAGATGAGAGAGTGGATGAGAAAAGAAAAGGATGCAAAATGAGAAACAGATGAGTAATGCAGGAGATGACTGGACAACACCAGCCGTCCATTAGAAATGAGTCGTCGTATAGACTACAAAAACGGATGGAGAGGTGGATCTGAATTAATCCGCTACTCATAAATCATTTTGAGAGCCTTCCATATCATTTTTTACATTGTGTTTTTTTTCCCTGGTTCATCCTGAAGAGGACATTTTTGTGATTTCAAATATTGTGTGACAACCATGATAATATCAGTGTTATTTTAGTATTATTTATATACTATTTTTTATTTTTTGCTTTTATTTTAGCTTTCATTTTAAGCATTTTCATTTAATTTTGAGCAATTTTATGTTTTTTTATGTTTATTATTTATTTATTCATTCATTTACTTATTCATTCATTCGGTTTTAGTTTTGGAAATTTGAATACTTTAATCTGTGTATTAATTTTTCTCTTGTTTTTCATCTAAATGTATTAATTTTATTTCAGCGTTTTTTTTTTTTTATTAAAAGAACAACCCTGGGTAATATCAATACAATGGGTTCCAAAAGTGTTAAAATGTGAAATAGTTCAAATGTGATTCTTTTTTTTTCATTACAAATTAAAATATCAACATAAATGAGTGAGATATATGATATCTATCTATATATATGATATACTGTATAATGTATGTATATATTGCTACTGTATATATAATATATATATATATATATATATATATATCAATGTGTGTTCTAAAGTAACTTATTTATTTTATAATAAGACAATTTTATAATAATTTTCATATTCTTATAAAAGTTTAGATAACATTAAGGCATTGATGTTTTAGTAATTTATCATTTATCCTCACACTTGTGATATACCAAGATACGGTCTTTGGTTCTGCAGCATCAGCAAAGCCATTGTTGTTGTCATAACAATCAAAATTATAATAATAACTTGCTATTATTATGTAATAACTTGCTCTTCCTCTGAAATGACTTCTCCGTGCAGGTTATTGGATAATGTGAACTAATAGCCAGATAGCTATTTAGACATTGTTTAGCAAACTCACATTCATCCAATCAATTATTAATTGATAAATCAAATGACATCCTATTTATTTTACAGTATCTTTGATTACCCTGAATGGGCAGGCATGTTGAATGTAAGCATTTCAGTCTCACTTCAAGAAAAAGAAAAAAAAATGTTTCAGCAATATCAATAGTGTTACCAAGCAATGTTATAAAGTATGAGTAAATATGAACGCATTTCAAAAACACATTCTGTGTAATGTTCATTGTGCACCAAACAGTTTTTGCAAGGTCTCAGGAGAATGTGACGATACTGCAGTGTCCTTCCTCAGAGCAGTGAGCACATTACACATCTGTTTCTCCAGTCACCTTCATAAAGAACAGAGAAACAACACCACAACACACAACTCAGGAAAAAACACATAATCAGCAATGAAAGTCAGCTTTTGGCTGGAAAGCTTCATCAGATTACAACAGTGAACTCGTTTCAGTTCTGTAAACAGCAATCAAATAACAGAATCAGAATGGCCAAAAAAAATGCTTCTGATCTTCTACTCTTCCAATCTGGTTCTGTCCCACATTAAGGAATTCCACTTGAGTTTGCTATGCGCAGTGTTCTTTGCTAATGCCCAAATATCCGGTTGGCTCAAAGGCATGTGCATTGAAGTCAAAGTTAACAGAATGTTAGCAAGGTTATGACAAGAGGCTACAAGGGCAAAGACTTCTCCCCCCCTCCAGGTCAGAGGGGATTTAAATAACGACTAAAGTAAATAACTCGGATAGCTTTCGTAATACTTTAGACATTTATTTGCGGATGAAAGGGCAGCTAATCTCCTTGTGGCCGCCTCACCTGACCGAGACAACAGTCCATCACTAGAAAACTGTCACATAGTTCTTCCCAAAACTTCAGTTTGCTGTAGTTTTCTAGGGCAGAAATTATCTTTTGATTTTTTTTGTGTATTTATTTATTTATTTTTATTGTTATTTATTTAACTTTTTATTTATTTATTAAGTCTTGCCGGGTATCTAGATAGTAAATCTTACAAAAAATGTCTAGAATAGCAAGTCATTGTACCCCAAAATCCTTTTATCCTTATTACTGTAATAAATTATATTATATATATATATCATATATTTATAATAGAGATAAATATAGAATATTCTATATTTTATATATATATTGTGTGTTGTGTGTGTATGCGTGGTGTTATTATATATTATATATATATAATATTTTAAAATGTAATCACCTGCTATGATTTATATATAAAATTCCTATAATGTAATATACTTTATATATATATAACATATTCCATATATATGCGCATAATGTATTTAATAATAACAATATTATTTATACTAGTGCCTGTACTATATTTTATTTTACAATGCCTTTTCATTTAAAAGACTGATTTTTTAATGTTTATCCTATATCTCTATATATATATATATATTAATAATAATTGCTACAATGAGAATTTGTGACAAAAAAACATAATTCTTACAAACTATTTAAAAAATAATCTGCTGTTGTTTTGTTTCTGATTTAGGGGTGATATATAAACCGGCCATTTCTTTATGAGATTCAACCAGACAGAAAATAAATCTGGCCAACTAAATGTTGGCATACGTCCTCAGGCAGTGTTGATATTGAAATAGACTTCAAAACGCTCATAGACAAACACCAGCTCTCTATCTGCCAACCAATGGGTGCTTTCATTGTTTTTGGTTGAATTATGCTTCCTTTTTGAGTGCTCTCATACGAACAGTTTGATTATCTTGGAGAGTGACCGTGCAGTGGACGGGTGGTTATTTTTGTCTCTTGGATGCAGGACCGTACCATTACTGCACTAAAGGTACTTGTGACTTCATGAAAAGAGAAGGTCATAAAGTCAAGCAGGGACTCACCACTCACTGACAGTTCTCACCGCGCAACTGTGACCTCCCTCCACCCGGGGTTGATTTGTGGTCAACTGGAGCACTTTTAAACCCGGTCTTTATGTGTCTGTCCAGAGACTAGGGTGTGTGTTCAAGGTCAGGTGGAGTTCACGCATCCAGACCGCTCTGGTTTTCACAAGCATCTGCTGCTGTTCTTGGCAGCGATACTGCGGCAGTCCTGAAGCCACTTCTGTCTTCAGTTCTGATCAGCCGTTCTGTGCCTGATATCTGCTTTTTCATTTCCTCCCCCTCTTTCCTCACGTTTCAAGTGTTCATCTGTCTGCGGTCGTCTCTTGACACTGAGCGTCATCATTATTAATCTATTGTATCTCTAAACCAAACAGTGAGGAATCTGCAAACACGTGTCTATGGTCTTTTCTTGGATTATTAATTGGCCATATGTAAACATGTCACGGTATGTTTGAGCAGTGTAGCTCCTTTGACTCGCTAAGGTTTATCCTGCAGTTGCGCGGCATCTTGGGTAAATTAATTAGCATGATGATTGAAGTCCTTCATCTGTGATGACACCCGGAACCCTCCCAGGTTTTTTTTCCATGCTAGATCCTGCCAAGTTTCATTTGGGGAACAGGCGCATTTGTGTTTACTCAGAGCTGACAACAAACAGACAACCACATATGTTTGGAACTGCATGCAACATAATATTTTTGAAGACTAAATGCATATGCAGTAACTAGATGCTAGATGTAGTATGCATACTATTTGCAAATTTTCTATGTGCATGAACTGCAATGTCTGAAAAATGTTTTAAACCTGGCTTGTGCTAAAGAAAAAAAAATATGATACTATCATTGCCTAATATTATTGGTAATTTGACATGCATTTTGGATATTTCGATGCCAAGATGGCCACAGAGAGAAATGACTTATTCCAGTAGCAACTGTAATACTTTACTAGTAATTTAAGCAATCGTTCTGTTTTTCCAAATGTGACTACATTTGGTACTCAGCCACATAGCCATGCTGCTATTTGGAAATGCAGTATACTTGTTTAATATTGTGAGTGTGATATTACTTTTATACAACATTTCAATAAATAAAACTCTAATTTACCAGTTACTTCTGCTATTTTGCTGTCTGTTTCTGCTTCATCGATGCAAATACCTCCAAACAAAGCCACAACAGAACTGTTAAGCTTCTCAGCAAAACACTGTAGTGGTGTTTTGCGCCTTAATAATTTTATTTCTTGAATGAATTATTTGAATGATGCAATGACTTATTTATAAGGACATTCCCTTGTTGCGTTCTTGAATTAATCAGCTTTTTAAAAATGAAACAAATTGGTTAAGTGAATAATTCAATGACTCATTTACAAGGACATTTACCTGGTTCCTGAATGAATCAGCGGTTTTAAACAATCGGTTCAGTGATTTACTCATAAAGACAGTCACTTGACGCCACCTACTGGCATAGCGATGTAACCTGCAGAAAGAGTCACCATAAATACAGACTGACAGCCTTTACTGGAACGTGCAAACATAGACAAATGGAGTGATATAAACATTTGCTGAACTGTTAAATTAGCACTCGGAACTTTCTCGAGCAATTCGATTCGAGGACTGCGACTAACTGTTGTATAAAACTAAATCTAAAAGAATTTTCACATGTAGTGTGGCAGCGATGTGGTACTGTTCAAAACATGCATACTGTGAACATACTGTGACACTTGTTTTACTTTGTTTCTGAATGCTTCCAAAGTAGGAGACATGGATGTGATATTAACTAAAGTAAATAGTTCTACAACACCAAGGAAATTGTATTATAACAACAACAACAAAAATTTCTAGTTGCACTGTACTTTCATCATTGTTTTGCCTATAAGTGTACTAATATCATAAAGGTGCATCTCATGAATGCATATGTCCAGGTCACATATCCCATAAATCATAAGAAAATACTGTTGCACATAATATTTTTAAAATAGTAAGCAGTATGTACTTTTCACTGTGCAGTAAGCAGAATACAAGTATTTCATGTTCAAATGTTACACAATTATAATTGCACATCATAGAGGATCCAACAGCAGCTGAGGAACAGTTGCCGTGTGAAGGATTACAATCTTGAGATTAAACACAACATACATCTAATTCAAAAAGAAAGTGTGAGAGAGAGAGAAAATGCGATTTAAATGTGGTCAGTCATTGGTTCATTGGAAAATTAGACACCGTCATCTCCTTAATGAATCAAAGTCCGTTTGATGTGCATCTGCACCGCTAACGCTACTGGAGCCCGTGGTTCTGGTGTGTGTGTTTGTGGGTGGGATTGTTCACTGTTCTTCAGTAACCTTTGTGTGACCTCTCCGTCTGTCGCTGTCCCTTCTCTCTGCTCCTATCCTCCTCTGCTCCTCCTATCTAATTACACATCTACTGTACAGTTGTCACGTAGTTCACCCATCTGATGACCTGAATAAAAGCAATTAAATACAGAGCACTCACTCCCATTCCTCCCTCCTCCGCTCTTGTCTTTCTTTCCGTGCCCTCCTTCTCTGTTTTTTGCTAAAATGTTAATAACTTAAACTTGGAGAGAAAACAGGGCTAATGATGTCATTTCAGAAATGTCATTACCTGGTCTTACCACTGGCATTTCATGTTTATGTTTAAAATAGGAAACGAATGTATGTGATATTCTTACTGTACGATATAAATATATATAGTTGCACTGTAGTTTCATCATTGTTTTGCCTATAAATGATTAAATGCTCAAATATTATATGGGTTAGTTAACAATTATAGCATAAAGAAAATAAAGCCTATTTTAATTTTGTATTTTTATATATACAGTATATGTGTGTGTGTGTGGGTGTGTGTGTGTATTTATTTATATATATATATAAATTATATAATAGTATAATAGATATTATAGATTATTAAAACAAGAATACTAGTTTAACATAAGATCCTTTTTTTGGAGGGGGTGGGGTGTGGGGGTCTATAGTAGCATAAATAAAAAAAAAAAAAAAAAAAAAATAGGGCAGTACACATTAGTTCCACTGTGCGTTATTGCCATAAAAATATTCACATTAATGTAACATGTCCAGCATTTTTTTACTCTTTAAAACCATAAATGAAAAGACTATCATAAATACTTTACATTTACTGCTGTATTTACCACTGGGAATGCATCATAATTTAAATAATTGCATTTTGGAAATGAGAATGTGAAAAGGAACTGGAGGTAAAATAAACGAAATTAATTAACAATGCGATGCACAATGCTCCTAAAATAAGTTTAATTTAAAGATATGAGAAATATAAATTCTCATATACTTCTTTTGATGTTAGGGTGAAATATGACTTGGATGTGACCCGAGCAGGTGAGAATTACCCATAAAGGACAAATAATAACTGTAATATAGTGGGGGACAGTTTTCTTTGCCAGACAGACATCTTGTGTGTTCCTCTCTCCAGTATCCCATTCCTTCGGTCTTGTCTTGAAGCGCAGCAGATGGTTCATTCTTCATGGATATCAGGTCACATGTGCGACATCCCTCCTCCAATAGTCTCTTCTTCCAAAATGACTATTGTAAACCCATTATAACTAAAGAGCCTGCAGTTGGCAGATTAAAGGGGCACCTGCTTGCCCTCCGAGCGCCGCAGCGGGGGGACGCTGAGCCGTGCCCTCTGAGCTCTCTGTGCCCGGATGGCGGCAGAGAGACAAGGACTTGACCTTCTGCTGAACAATGAGAGAAATTCGTTAGGAAAAAAAAGACCTGAGAAATAATTATATCGGCTCTCACAGCCAGCCAAAGTGAAAATTGAAAAGATGGTTGAGTTCGTCTCCTGACAAATCCTGTAGAGCAAAAGGAAAACGAGAGAGAAAATTGGCCAAGTTCACATAATAGAGCAGATCTGAAAAGATATTACAGTAGATTTGTTTTAGTTTGGTGTTCTACATTTCTCGTTCGCTAGTCACCCTGATACGTGTGTCTGCAGCGATTTAAATCAGTCTAGAAAGAAGAACGAGCGAACTTTTCAAATATAACCGTCTAATAAACATTTTCCCTCTCGTCCTCTGTTTACCTCCCTTGTGACAGGCAGTCGTCAAGATTACTAATTAAATTGCTACACGACTGAAAGAGAATGTTGTCACAGAGAGCCATTATGAGGGTGTTATATATCCATCACACAGCTGGCTTCTGAACGAGAGAAGGCCGTGGAAACATCCTGCTGTAAATGCATTTGACTGAACGCACTGGATCGATATGATCTCTGCGGTGCTGGAAAATCCTGTAATTGATGAAGTTACGCATTGTGAGGTAGGGTGGTGGAGATCAGGCGTTTTTAATCAGCTAACCGGCCCATCGGTCTCAATCAACGCTCTCAGCTGCCGCATGATTTCTGAAATCCCTTTCTGTCCATCCTGCACAGTCATGGAAGGGCTCTCCAGCAGCACTTGTTGTTTTATCGCCTGGTTTGTGACAGTAAAAACACTCACATAGGTACTGTGAAGCGTTAGTCCGTAGAGTATTCGTTAGAGCGCCTCAACAGCTGGATAAAAGAGCTTGCATGTGCTTTTTGCAACTGCATTGGAGAGATTTGGGACATTGTAACTCAAAATGCATCAAATAAAATGTTCTACAGAACTTGAAACTTACAAGGTTGCAAAACCTGACAAGACAAGGTTACGAAAACCATCTCTGATTTCTGACTCGCCAGTCGACCTCCACTTGATAATTGGATAACATGTCTTGGCAAAAACAGCATGTCCATGTGTGGCGAATTGAGTGAGATTCAAACATTGAACTGGGGTGAATTGGCTGTAATAGCTAGTGTCATGTGTCATAAGCGGTCCATTTTTTTACATTCAGACTTCATGGACCCAGAAATCTAGTATCGATATCAGAATTTTCTTAAAATAATTTTTCTCATTGACTTCGGGTTGGGTCCAAAAACAAACATAAACACACTGTAAACAATGTAGCTCCATGATGGAATCATTTTTCTATCCAGTGTATTCTGGCTCAACCAATCGCATGAGATTTGGGTGGGGCTACTTTTTGGGGGGTGGGGCTGTAATAGTATTTGGAAACCTGTTTGGAAATAATCATTAGTGGTGCTTAGTGATATATGGACTAGACTATCATAAACCAGATTTTTTTAATTGCACAGTGCTTCATTTTTGATCCTGTTTAGAAGTTCTATTTAATAATGTCTAGGTTAAGTTTATAAAATATACATTTTATGTATTTTATTACATAGTTTTGCTAGTCCCTTTTTATTATTTTCTATTTTAGTTTTAGCCTTGTTATGGACTCTATTCACAGACTGTGATGACACATTTCCACAGTTATTAAAATTTTAAATCTAGCAAAGATTTTTTTTATGTTTATATTTTTATAGGCTATAATACTATACGTTGTGTTATATTACCTTATTAAATTGCAGAAAACTAGTTAACCCTGTTGTGTAAGTGTGAGGGAGTGGCAGCACATTTAACATCTTTCTCTCTTCTCACTAATGTAATCAATCTCTCTGTTTTTTTCCCCCTCTTTTGTAAGGTCAGCAAATTGGAACACAAATATTATATTGGTTGTAGTTTCCTTTCACCACTTTAGACATTTACCTAACTATGACGACTTCCACTTCAGAGAACCCAGAAATGTGGAAAGAGTCCTTCGCTTTAACATTTTACAACTGCCAAAGTCACTGTTAAACTAAATTGGTGCAATTTCTAAACTGTATAATGAAATAAATAATTAAACCATTTTAATTTCCCAGCACAATCTAGTGTTATTGCTACCTAGTGATATTTATGATTTATGTTTAATATTAGCTAGTTCTACAGTCATAATTCATTTTAGTTTAGCTTCAGTTTTATTACAGTAATGTTAGTCTTTCTTTTTATTTCAGTTAAAGGAATAGTTCACCTCAAAAATGAAAATTCTGTTATCATTTACTCACCCTCATGTCGTTCCAAACCTGTATGCGTTGCTTTCTTATGTTGAACACAAAAGAAGATATTTTGAAGAATGCCGGTAATCAAACAGTTGTTGGCCCCCATTGACTTCCATAGTATTTTTCCCCCCTACTATGGAAGTCAAAGGGGGCCAACAACCATTTGATATTTTCTTTTGTGTTCAACATAAAAAAGAAACTTATACAGGTTTGGAACAACATGAGGGATAAATGATGACAGAATTGACTAAATGCTAAATGTTAAATTACTAGTTGTCATACTGACCTGCAACATCTGCATTGTCAACACACTATTAGAAAATTGTAAAACTGTAGTTATGTTGGTGCCGCTAGTGGTGCAGAAATTACAAAAAAAAAAAAAAAGTGGAACAGCAGTCTAAATTTTCCAGTACAAATCACACTTCAGCAACTCAACACTTTCTTGATGTTTGGGCTTCGGGTCCTAAGAGACCACACACTGCTGGAGGACCGCAGGCTGCTCACACAGCTCCTGTCGTCGGCTCTTCAGAGCTGAGGACACATGTGATGATCGAAGTAAGCCTCTTCTTCCTCTCACAGGCCTCTCAGCTTCGCACAGGAACAACTGTGAGGCTGTGTTGAGAGAGGTGACCTACATTTTTCTGGTGTGATAGAATTAGCTTGTAAACAGAAATTTTCTCTAATTATGTGTGATTATCTCTGAGTCTAGAGGTAGGAATTCTAATGGAGTGCAATCTTTTTGGCATGCGGTTTTAAAAGAAAACAGTTTATATGAATGTCTGTCATAACCTATAATTATGTGGTTAGATAAGGATGAACAGCATTTATAAAGTGCCTTCATTTCTTTTCAAGTTCCTTTCTTTATTTGATCGTTTCATTATTGCTCTGTCATGCTGTACTAAGCAGAGATTAAATCAACATTTTCTCTAAATTAAATTTACATTAGAAAAAGGGAAGTAAAAAGCCAATTGTTTGGCCCTTCCCAAACTTAATGTGTGCTATAATTTGATGACAGGCGCTGTCTTGCTCTAAACTACAAACTCGTCCTCGTTTTACCATGAAGATAAGCTTCACTCGTCTTTCAGGTGCCCTACGTCTACTATCTATTCATTTTTTGTTCCATTCCTCTATCATTCATCCTTTTATTCTGTTAACCAAGATGGATGATGCACCTGTTTTGACCTTTTTTATTGACTGTTTTACAAGACATTGAAGGTCTCTTCTTCTAAATATGTCAGTTTTCTCTTTATTTGTGCTTGATACATCATCTCTATATTTTTCTTTTTCTTTCTGTCCTTTTACTCAATCACTTTTGATTTCTCCTACAGTGTAAAAACGTACAGTTGTCGGCTTAATCAATTTCTACTGGACCCGACCTTAAAAATGTGTTTTCCTTGCTTGACTTGATACGAGTGATGAAACTAGCCTGAAACAAGCACAGCTATGTCAAATAATTATATTATATTGTATTGTATTGTATTGTATTTTTATCTTATTATATATCATCTATTACATAATATTTTATTATACAATTTAGCTGTCATCATAATGATTGCAGAATGCCACATTTTTAAAGTAATTCATTTTAATTTGTTGTTGTTTTTCTAGTTTATTATGCAAATAGAGGTGCATGCGTTATGAAGCTAGCACACCTATGTAATATCATTTTATTTTATTTTATTTACTTACATTCATTTACTACGGCTTGAATAACAATGTACAGTCATCATGATTGCAGAAGCACATTTTTTAAATATGTTTTTCTAGTTTTTTATAGGATGCAAATGTACAGCTTCAAAACCTCTCTCTCTCTCTCTTCTCTCTCTCTCTCTATATATATATATATTTATATATATAGTTGTTGTATTATTATTATTATTATACAATTTTAACATTATTGTGAATGTATTTGAATTCAGATGTCCCAATTTTCAAAATTTATTAATTGTAATATAGTTTCTTTTTTATTATCAAGAACAAACAACCACTAATGTGAATGAAATATTATTATATTAATATGCGATTATAGTATTTATATTTATTATCTTATATTGATTATATTATATTATATTATATATACCATTAGGCAGGTATTAAGAGTATTGAAATCCTAATGTTGTGATGTACTCATAGTTCATCACTTTTAATAATAGGTTTATACACATATCACATAGTTTTTACTATGCAGAAAATATCATTTGCTATGTGACCAAGAATCATTACACTAAAATAGTTATTAATATATATTATATTCTATATAGCTGTGTACTAATTGATTTAGACTTTACCACATGGTGGACATTTTTAGGTTACTTATATATATTTTTTTTTTTTTTTGGCACTGAACATCTTTTCTCTTTTTACATTTCAATATTTATAAACTCATCCCCATCTAAAACCTTTCAGTATTTAAAACATTTATAAGGCTAATCTCCACAATATAGGTGATTCCATGTTTTACTATCCCTGTGGGGACATTTGGTCCACATAATGTAGGCAAAACCTGACCCCCACATACACTAGGGCAGATTAGCACAGTAATTTTTTCCTTTCAAGCAGGGTGGGGTCAACAGGTGCTTCGGCTGCCATATCTAAGCAAACAGGGCGAGCAACAAATCTCTCCAAGAGCTGACAGCTCAAGAAGATCTCAGATGACAAGCCGCTAGAAAGTCACGTACTTCAGTATTCAGACAGTACACTTTAGCACAATTAAACAACGTCAAAATGTTCATATCAACTTCTCAAAATAATCGCACACTTAGTCTCCTTGTGAAACAAGCACATGTGCTAATCTGACACGGCTGACTGCGGCGAGACGCGACAGGATCCTGCAGCTGTTAGGAAGAGAAAGCTTCTGTCTCCGCAGAATCCTATATGAAGAGTCTGACTCACGACTGCCTCCAAAATTTCCCAGAGTTCCCTGAGAATTCGGTTCTGGGGTGAAAATCAATACTAGCACTGTCTGTGTGCATAAATCTCCCACCTCCCTCATCTCTTAGATTCCTTCCACCGTTTTCTATTTATCTCGGTGTTTGTTTGCTACACTCTTAAAAATAAAGGTGCTTCACGATGCCATAGAAGAACCTTTTTGTCTAAATGGTTCCATAAAGAACCTTTAACATCTGAAGAACCTTTCTGTTTCACAAAAGGTTCTTTGTGGTGAAAAAGGGTTCTTCAGATTACAAAAAGGTAAGAAAGAGATGGTTCTTTAAAGAACCTTTGACTGAATGGTTCTTTGTGGAACCAAAAATGGTTCTTCTATGGCATCGCTTGAAGAACCTTTTGAAGCACCTTTATTTTTAAGAGTGTACATCTCAGCATGGTCTGTCTGCGAGATCCTTCGAAGGCATCCATCGTCTCAGACAACACTTCTCGTCCCTCTCATCTTCCTCTTTTCAGCGAGAGGGTTTAAATTTGCTGAGCTTTCAATAATACGGATTTGTCAGACTACTTGAAGACAGCATTTCAAAGGCAGCGGCCACACACACATACGCAGGGATCTATCAGACATTCCCCGTGTGTAACAAGTCTTCTCTGAAATCTTCAGGCCTGTATTTAAGAGGGATTAAATCAGTCAGTCAGATCCAAATGGCTACTCTCTGTGTGGAATGCAGACAAATGAGCACCTCAAATAGTTGTAGAAAGAACTCAGCTCACAACCGCAGGGACGAATCCTGCTCAAAATGCTGAGCCAGACGCCAGCCGGACACACTAAAAGGGCAATACGCTTTTGGAGGGACAGAGAAATTGGCTGAGGGACCGCGCCGTGCGACATGCTGTGGTTATTTGGCCTCTAATGAGGAGTGATGGTTGACATATCGCTTTCTGCTTCCCTCCAGCGTGTGCTTTAAAAACACTACTCTCAAGGTTGGAGATTCGGAGCGGCAGGTTGCAGATGACCTGTGTGATGCACAAAGTGTAACGGCTAATCTTTTACGGATCTGTCAGTGGAATTGCTGGTTTTCTTCATCGATCTTTGTGCTACTGTAGCTGTGGGATCATTGTGGGATAATGACAGGTTTATATAAGATCACTAGGCTCAGACAGAATCTGAAGCTGGAGTTTTTAGGCATTTGGCTTAGTGACAAATATGGATCCAAGAAGATGAAAGGCAGAAATCTAGATTAAAATAAAAACTCTAAATGAAAACTTTAGTTAAAAATTTAAGTTATATAGCCAATGTTTTCATGTAGGTTTTGTATTTTTTTAAGCATTTATATCAATTTAAACATGATTGTTGTAAAAAAATAAAAAAAGAAGCAGAATGGCATATGATGTAACCGTTAAGTAATATCATTATTTTCATTTTCAATGTAAATGTGAACATTTTGAAAAGGGTTTCCATTTATTATAGTCACTCACAACAAGTTGCTGGCTTATATTATATAATATAGATTTCTTCTAACATATGTGACCCTGGACCACAAAATCAGTCATACTGTAAGTAGCACGGGTGTAGCAATAGCCAACAATTCATTGTATGGGTCAAAATGATCAATTTTTCTATTATGCCAAAAAGTAAATATCATGTTCCATGAAGATATTTTGTAAATTTCCTACCGTAAATATATCAAAACGTAATTTTTGATAAGTAATACGCATTGCTAAGAACTTCATTTGGACAGTTTTAAAGGCGATTTTCTATATTAAATTTTTTTTTGCATCCTCAGATTTCAGATTTTCAAATAGTTGTATCTCGGCCAAATATTGTCCTATCCTAACAAACCATACATCAATGGAAAGTTTATTTATTCAGCTTTGAGAATGAAGTATAAATCTCAATTTCAAAAAAACGTGACCCTTATGACTGGTTTTGTGGTCCAAGGTCACCTATAAACAAGTTCACTATTTAATGTTTGGTAGACATTTTCCTTAATAATTAAAACAAAATTTGCTTCTCTACTATTTTTTAAAATAATATTATTATGCAAATTACTTATGCCCATTACTTTTCCTCTATATTTCCATTGTATCACTAAACAAATATCAAATGCTTTGTAATTTAGAAATGCAAATTAGTAGAAGATTTAGTCCATTGCCCTGTATAAATTACATTTTAGTCTAGTTTTAAATTTAACCCCGTAAAGCCTGATATATGACATAATAGTCTAAATCATTTTTAAAATGGAAAAGTTTCTTGGAACTTTGGAAAAAGTATTAAAAAGAAATCTAAAATAATCATACTAATAATCATCTTTACTTGTGTTTATTTTGTATCATATTTGATACATCAGGCTTTATGGAGCTCATACTCAAAAGGAGAGCACCTCAGTTTTATTAGGCTCAAACTGAGTGATATGTGATTTGGTGCAGATTTTGTTATTTACAGTATATGGGCAAAAAGTCAGTCGAAGAGATTTTTATAACAGTAGCAGACTACTTACAAAACATGCATATACATATCACTCTATATCTCCCAAGAATATGCCTTAGAAAGATGATTAGTTTTATGATCTGTAGTTTTTATTGTGTATGGCATTGCATTATAAACATAAACAATGACTGAATAAATGATGTATCATTTTTGATACTCACATTTTACCATTTTTTCTAAAAAAAATCAAGATAATCAAGTAAACCTAAGTCAGTTCAGTAAATGTTCATATTGAAATACAGCAAAATATGCTTATATGTTTATCACAACTAGAATTATACACTATTACAAAAAGTGTGTTTTCAACAAAGTTTTGATCATGTTGATAGTTCAAAGGCCTTTGAAATGAGTATGTCGAATATGAAACAGTAGGCTTTATAAGGGTTGACTTAATAGATCTGAAAAAGGACTTTCATGTCATTGACCCATTTTTGTGCAGATTTTGTGGAAAAATCTGTGGAATGGATTTAAACATATAATGCCTTATATAGCTACTACACTCGTATTAGTAGGTCAAAGTATTGTTAAATTAATTTCAACTATTTAATAATCACATACAGTAGGAAGCACAGAATGTGCATCATTTTATGATTGGCAGGTTGTCAAATTCAGCTTGAAGTAAATCTGTGAGTTCTGTGGGTGCAGATACGTGTGGGTCTAGCGATCACTGTCCAATAAAGATGCTGCAGAAGCTGCTGGAAACAAGTGAGGCCATATTGCCACATCTTGCCCTCAAATCACGACCCTCGGATGTCAGTAAGATGTCTCGTTTGGCTCACATCTAGTCAGGCTCAGAAACTTTCTGTCAGCATGTTGCAGAACAAGGAGAGAGTTTGACCTCAGCCAGCTGTGTCCAAAAAGCTGATGTGAGCCATATGACCAGCGGCAGGAAAAAGCAAAGCTGATGTGCTTTCATAAGAGCTTCATAATTAACAAACATATGGCGCTCCTGTCAAACATTTAGAAATAGAGCATGTTCTGTTTTTTCATGTTCTATCATGCGACTCAGGCTCAGATATTTTCAGCCATTCATTGTGACAGCCTTGTTTATTTTTATAGCAGCTAAGTGATTTTACTGAGATTTTAATTAGGCTAATCAATTATGCTTTTAATAACAAATTGTGACAATGGAATTCATTAAAAAATTATTTAAAAGGCTCATTCTAAACTATGCACAATACATCTATATTATCACTGTGTTATATAAATATTATATGATATGATATATGAAACTAAAACTGAAGTTTAAAAAAACTGTTAAAAGAAACTATATAGACATATGTATTTTTTTTAAACTACTAAAAATGATAAAAACATAAAATATTAAAACTTTAATATTTACGTATATTAAAAGTAAATATAAAAATAAAATGTTCATAAAAACGATATAGTAACACAGATATGAACTCATGGCCTGAATTTGCTTTACAACTACTTTGACTTTCTGATATTGATATATTTCCTATTTAAATAGTAATTTTGAGAGAGATGTATCTCAGGTCTCATACCCCTTTTGTAATTATTCCTGCTAGCAGGTGATCTCACTGGTGGGCAGGATATTCTCATTCTAGAGAGCATTTGATTGGATACAAATTTCTATAGTGCAGGCTGAGTCACTAATATTTTGCTCAGTTTTCCTGGAAGAGAAAGACTGTAAATTTTAACTGCATATGCAAAATGTGAATCAGAAAATTAGAGCATTAAATAGCTATTATATAATACAGTGGCTCTCAGAGAATCTATAATAAAGCCATTATAAAATATATAATGCACAGTAATAAATTTGCAATAAAGCCATAATGAAACATTAATGCAGGGCTATGGGTGACGTCCAGTGAAATAACCGTATCCTCACTGGTCTGTTCTCATTTTCAGCCTATAACTGACTTCAGATTTGATTGATGGATGGCATTACACTGGGTCTAAGTGAACTATAATGATCATGTATTTCCTGTTGATGCCAGTAATTAGGGCTGGGCCGTAAACACGAAGCACTCTGTTGTCTTCTCATTATATGCTTTCAAACAATCAAAACCCATTTCTGTTTTATTTTAATGTACATTAGTCTAAAGTTGATAAGCTGAAAATATAGCCTAATATTTTATTGTGAGTCTGCATTTTGGACATTTTGAAATAAACAAACCAAAATAAATAAGCAATCTGTAACCCCAGCAGGGTCAGAGCGAACTGAAGTGTTCAATCTACAATTTTATTTGTGTAAGTGGAATTAGCTTTCAGTGCAATTAAATGGAAGGCACTAATAGACAGACGCTAACCATGAAAGAGTCATAGCACCCCCTACTGACTGATATGTTCATTACACGTATTTAAATTCAAATAGGATTCTCTCTATGTAAAAATAATCGTAATATTTGTCAATGAAGGAAGCCATTTCTAATACTTATATACCAGAGGACAATGCTGTGCATCGTCTTCTTCAAATAAATAACTAAAAAACCTCACAAACATGCATTTAAACCTTGGAATCGTGTCAGCTGAATGTGGTTTCCGGCCTCAAAATATTCTGTTAGCTAATTAAACAGACTAATGTACAGTACATGACTTGAATGGTGTAGCAAATAGAAGTTAAGTGTGTGATTCATTACTAGGGTTGTTGTTTTGTTTTATGTTGTGTGAGCTGAAGTTTGTGTATATGTGTGTGTGATCGCTCTCATTGGTTCTGAATGTCAAGAGCTTGTGTGTCTTTTGAAGAGGTTCTTTTTCATTTTGTGAAGCGCTTGTACTTCTCTTCTTCGTGCTCTACCATGACAACCATACTCAACAAGCAGTGAAGAAAACTCCTAGCGGCCTGATTGAAGCACCCATAAACACTGCAGTAAATATTACTTCTCAGTTTAACATATTTTTAAAAAGGGTCAGAAAGTAGCCCATGGATTTGATCCTTTTGTAGCCTATTTACAATTGGGTTATGTTTAATTTACAGTAGGCCTATAGGCTATTTAATTCACTGTATCAAAAAAGTATTTTTAATTAATGAATTTTAATTTAATTTAAAACCATAATTAGTGGAATGCCACATTCCACACATGTGCTGCCATGATTTTCCCACATTACAAATGTTTATTTTATTGTATTTTGTATATCGTATATTTTATTTTCTTATTTGGTAACACTTTATAATAAGTATGTCACAGTGTTTGTTGTGGTGACCTGGACTGGTCACTTGAGGGCGCTCTTCTGTTTTACGTTGTTTGTGTTAAACTCCATTTCCCATAGTCCCCTGCTCACTAATCCTGTCTGATCGGTAACACCTGTTCATCATTAACCCAGCTATTTATATCATGCCTTGTCTGTCTGTCATTTGCGTCTGGATTGTTTTGTCTTCTCAGTTTGTGGTTTCTGTGGTCAGGTTGGATTACCTTTTGCTACGTTTTTGTCCTGTTTTGTTCTGTTATTATTTTTAATAAACTGCACATGGAACTTACCCTGTTTCCTCCTGGCATTCCGTGACAGAATCCAGACTCCATTACTAGTTCCAGCAGTTTGTTTTGTTACTTTTTGTGGATCATGGACGTTCGGATTGTTCCTCCTTCTTCGAAGGAGCGCAGGGCTCGGCTCCGGGTGTTGGCGGATCTTCGCCAACGGGGGATGGATTTTGGAGATTTCGCTCAGTCCTTTTGGAATCTTGCGGTAGGGATGGGACTTCATGACTCAGATTTGAAGAAAGTCTTTAATTGTAGTTTAGACAATCCCGTGCCTACTCGGGAGAGGGATGGGCTTAAAATGCTTGACTTTTTGGGCCTCATTGATTACCTTGGTTACCGCAACTTAGTGATCTCATGTCGGTCTGAGTCTCTTGAAGTGCCCCGGGAGATGCAGGAACCCGCACCAGTCGGGGAGCTCGCTGAGCCCACTCCAGAGCCCCGTTCCAATTCAGGAGCCCACCGATCCCGCTCCAACCCCCGGAGCTCACCACCGTCTGTCTTTCAGACCGTCCACTAGCGGCGAGGCTGAGAATTAGGACAGGAGACACCTCCACAAGCCCGATCCAGTCCCGGGTCTCACGGAGCCCGATCCAGTCCCGGGTCTCACGGAGCCCGCTCCAGTCCCGGAACTCACGGAGCCCGCTCCAGTCCCGGATCTCACAGAGCCCGCTCCAGTCCCGGAATTCACGGAGCCCGCTCCAGTCCCGGATCTCACGGACCCCGCTCCAGTCCCGGATCTCACGGAGCCCGCTCCAGTCCCAGATCTCACGGAGCCCGCTCCAGTCCCAGATCTCACGGAGCCCGCTCCAGTCCCAGATCTCACGGAGCCCGCTCCAGTCCCGGATTTCACAGAGCCCACTCCAGTCCCGGATTTCACGGAGCCCACTCCAGTCCCCGGAGTTCACGGAGCCCGCTCCAGTCCCGGATTTCTCAGAGGCCGCTCCAGTCCCGGAGTTCGCCGAGCCCGCTCCAGTCCCGGAGTTCACGGAGTCCGCTCCAGTCCCGGAGTTCACGGAGCCCACTCCAGCCCCGGAGCTCACCGAACCCAGTCCAGTCCCCGAGCTCACGGATCCACGCTTCCAGTCCCCGGAGTTCACGAGTCCCGCTCCAGTCCCGGAGTTCACTCGGAGCCCGCTCCCAGCCCCGGAGCTCACCACCTCTGTCTTTCAGACTCCCACTAAGCGGTGGAGGGTGAGAAGGAGGACAGGAAGACACACTTCACAGCCCGCTCCAGTCCCGGATTTCACGGAGTCCGCTCCAGTCCCGTATTGCACGGAGTCCGCTCCAGTCCCGTATTGCACGGAGTCCGCTCCAGTCCCGTCTTGCACGGATTCCGCTCCCTTCCCGTATTTGCACGGAGTCCGCTCCATCCCGGATTGTGCACGGATTCCTCTCCAGTCCGTCTTGCACGGAGTCCGCTCCATTCCCGTATTTGCACGGAGTCCGCTCCAGTCCCGGTATTGCACGGAGTCCGCTCCCATTCCCGTATGCACGGAGTCCCTCCAGTCCCGTATTGCCGGGCGTCCGCTCCAGTCCCCGTATTGCACGGAGTCCGCTCAGTCCCGTATTGCCCGGATTCCCGCTCCAGTCCCTGATTGCACGGAGTCCGTCTCCATTCCTCGGATTGCCGGAGTCCGCTTCCAGTCCCTGATTGCACGGAGTCCCTCCAGTCCCTGATTGCCCGTAGTCCGCCTCCATCCCGGATTGCCGGAGCCCGCTCCAGTTCCGGGTTTCACGGAGCCCGCTCCAGTTCCGGGTTTCACGGAGCCCGCTCCAGTTCCGGGTTTCACGGAGCCCGCTCCAGTTCCGGGTTTCACGGAGCCCGCTCCAGTTCCGGGTTTCACGGAGCCCGCTCCAGTTCCGGGTTTCACGGAGTCCGCTCCAGTCCCGGATTGCACGGAGTCCGCTCCAGTCCCGTATTGCACGGAGTCCGCTCCAGTCCCGGATTTCACGGAGTCCGCTCCAGTCCCGGATTTCACGGAGCCCGCTCCAATCCCGGATTTCACGGAGTCCGCTCCAGTCCCGTATTGCACGGAGTCCGCTCCAGTCCCGGATTGCACGGAGCCCACCGAGCCCGATTGCACGGGAGTCCGCTACCAGTCCCTGGATGTGCAACGAGCCCGCTGTCATCCCCGGATTTGCCACGGAGCCCGCTCCCGTCCCTGATTTGCACGTGGCCCCGCCCCCCCTTTCCCCCAGGTTTTCCCCCCCCCCTCGGATTTCACGGAGCCCGCTCCAGTCCCGGAGCTCGCGGTGCCCGCTCCAGTCCCGGAGCTCGCGGTGCCCGCTCCAGTCCCGGAGCTCGCGGTGCCCGCTCCAGTCCCGGAGCTCGCCGAACCCGCTCCAGTCCCGTAGCTCGCCGGGTCCAGTCCAGTCCCGGAGCTCGCCGAGTCCAGTCCAGTCCCGGAGCTCGCCGGGTCCAGTCCAGTCCCGGAGCTCGCCGAGCCCGGTCCTGTCCCGGAGCTCGCCGAGCCCGGTCCTGTCCCGGAGCTCGCCGAGCCCGGTCCTGTCCCGGAGCTCGCCGAGCCCGGTCCTGTCCCGGAGCTCGCCGAGCCCGGTCCTGTCCCGGAGCTCGCCGAGCCCGGTCCTGTCCCGGAGCTCGCCGAGCCCAGTCCAGTCCCGGATCTCGCGGAGTCCAGTCCAGTCCCGGAGCTCGCCGGGTCCAGTCCAGTCCCGGAGCTCGCGGGGTCCAGTCCAGTCCCGGAGCTCGCGGGGTCCAGTCCAGTCCCGGAGCTCGCGGGGTCCAGTCCAGTCCCGGAGCTCGCCGCGCCCAGTCCAGTCCCGGCGCTCGCCGAGTCCAGTCCAGTCCCGGAGCTCACAGAGTCCAGCCCAGTCCCGGAGCTCGCCGAGCCCAGTCCAGTCCCGGAGCTCGCCGAGCCCAGTCCAGTCCCGGAGCTCGCCGAGCCCAGTCCAGTCCCCGAGCTCGCCGAGCCCAGTCCAGTCCCCGAGCTCACAAGCCCAGTCCATCCCGAGTCGCACAGAGCCCACCCAGATCCCGCTCCGTTCCGGGAGCCCGCAGAGTCCGCTGAGACTAAATTCTCTCTGCTCTTGTTTTCAGGTACTCCTGAGTTGCTGAGAGGGATTTCGGTCCCACCAATGTTGCTTGACAGGATTCTGGCTCTGTCCCGGTTGCCCGCCTGGGTTCTGGTGTGGCAGCAGCCTCACTGGCTCATTCCTTCGGCTCCGTCCTGGCCATCTGCTGGGAGTCCTACGTGGTTGGGGTCTTGCTGGTCCATCCTGCCAGTCCCGCCTTGGCCTTTCACCCTGCCAGTTCTGTGCTCATGCCTTGGTCTATCTCTGTCCCGGGTCCTTCCTTTGTTTTGTCCTTGGCCCGCCGTCCCTCCCCCTGGTCCGCCTCTATTCCACCTCCCTCCTGAACTTTTGTGTGTCTGGTATCCGCTCCGTAGAGGGGGGGGGGTAATGTCACAGTGTTTGTGGTGACCTGGACTGGTCACTTGAGGGCGTTCTTCTGTTTTTCGTTGTTTGTGTTAAACTCCATTTCCAATAGTCCCCTGCTCACTAATCCTGTCTGATCGGTAACACCTGTTCATCATTAACCCAGCTATATATATCATACCTTCTCTGTCTGTCATTTGCGTCTGAATTGTATTGTCTTCTTAGTTGGTGTTTTCGGTGTCAGGTTTTGGATTACCTTTTCCAACGTGTTTGTTGTCCTGGTTGTTCGTTTTATTTTAATAAACGCACATGGACTTACCCTGTTTCCCCTCCTCCTGGCATTTCCGTGACACAGTAAACAGTAATAAAAGTATTAAAATAAGTTCTTCATTCATTGTCATCCTTTAATGACACATTTTTGTATCTTAACCATACATTAGTTATCAGTTTACATTAGGGTCACGGAAGTCGGAAAAAGGACATTTACTTAAGTGCTTTAAAACACCCTTTATTTGACTTTTAATTGCATTTGTATTCATGTTTTTTTTTTACAAATAAATCAAGCGTATCCTCAAAGCTAAACAAAACCACTTAAAAAGTAAATAGCATAATGCTCTCAATATGAAATACATACAAATACTCATTAGATCATTATGTTGTTGCTAAAATACAAAATGCAGATATAGAATTAGGGGACACAATATACAGTTTGAACAGTATAAAATCATTTCAATGGAAAGTACCTATACAATTGTAATTGTAAACATTTTAAAAAACACTGAATACAATACAATTAGGATGGGGCCAATTGGTTGAAAGCTCTCAATTAATGACATTTTCTGTGACCTAATCTAAAGTGAGAACTGTTTATGGTTAATAATTTGTTAACAAGTATTATATAACTGTTTACATATGAGCAAATTAAACAATAACACTTTGTTAATTACAGTAACAATGAACAATGAACTCACTATTTGTATATCTATTAATGTATTAACTGCCGTTTATAAACTATTAACTAGTTTGCAAATGATTTAGTGTTTTGTTACAGCATACTTATTATAAAGTGTTACACGATAGATAGATAGATAGATAGATAGATAGATAGAAAGTGTAACTTTTATACACTTCAATAAAACTGTAAAGAAAAGTACACTCACAGTGTTTATGTATATGTGGAGAACAGAAGCCCACTTGTCTAGTACTCTTTAAAGTGTACCCAGTGTACACACACACAAATGTTTTTATGCTATCTTTCACACTTACTAGTGAGCCTTCCTCCACAACTGCCTGCCCACCAATGCAAGGTTGTCTTGTTGCCATAGTTTCCTAGTGGGTGGTCTGCATCCCACTTTTTTTCTTCTTCCTTTGGCCACTTTATTGCACTGTGGAGGATAACACAAGCACACAAGTATACACAAACATTTTTTGAGCTAGTTAGGACAAGCACAAGAACAGGGATTAATTATTGAACCACTCCGACAAGAAAACTTTATTATTGTAACGTAAACCTCTACATTATTGACTTGTCTAAAACTTTAACCTGTTCTGACTGTTCTCGCTTGCTACATCTTTTCTAACTGATTTGACTTGTCTTTTTCCATATAGTGGATAATCAAATATACTAAAATCTAATAGACTATATATCTGTATAGGGCAGGTTCAACCAAAAATGAAAATTGCTATCCAAGATGAGTTTGTTTCTTCATTGGTAGAGATTTGGAGAAATGTAGCAGTACATCACTTGCTCACCCATGGATCCTCTGCAGTGAAATTGGGTGCTGTCAGAATGAGAGTCCAAACAGCTGATAAAAACATCACAATAAACCACAAGAAATCAAATTCTCGATAAAACCTCGTCTAGTCTGAATCAGGAGAGAAAATTCTCAGACCATGCACCAAGCGAAAACTTGTGGATTTTTGTGATGCTTAACATTGAGTTTGAACGCTCTGAAAATTCTGACGGCACCCATCCACTGCAGAGGATCCATTAGTAAGCAAGTGATGTAGCCTAATGCTAAATTTCTCCAAATCTGTACTGATTAAGAAACCAACTCATCTACATCTTGGATGGCCTTAGGATAAATACATTTTCAGCAAATGTTCATTTTTGGGCAAACTGTTCCTTTAACCCAATAAATTACAGAAAACTGGGCTTTTATGGATCAATTGTAAAATGAAAGTTTTTATATAATTGTTTTCTGGAATTGATTTACGCTATTTATTTATTTATTACAAAAACAGCGCGTTGCAGAGAAGTTTGTGCACAAGTAAACTTAAAATAATCTACTAAAATAAATACATAATAGTAATAAACTTTCTCTGTAGTGCTGTTCGAGCTCGTGAGCCCAAGTGTCAGTCCATCGCGTGGGATGAATCGCACTGACGTCACTCAGTGACTCAACCGCTCATCCTTGGTCAAAGTAACGCGGCTGTGAGAAACAACTCCTCTAGTCTCGGCTCATCGGTTATTAAGCTCTGGTGGAGGCTACATGTTCATATGGCCGTGTTACAGGTGGAGGAAGACTCTATGGAGCGTTCTTGAAGGAATTTAAACTGCGCAATTCTTCCTCATGAGCTCATTCACACACAGATCGGTTTTCAGCTCATATCACAGGTAAGGTGATGAATATATTTAAATATAGCTGGGTTGCAAACTAATAAATTATGTTACTTAGATGTTACAACAAATAAGATTAGTCCTGCTTCACACTCACTAAATGTGCGTCTCTTTGCTATCTCTAAAAAGCACCACTAGATGGCACTATTTGAATACAGAAATGTCTAAGATATTTACATGGGTTGTGTATTATTTGACAAACGTACATTTATTTGTATATTTATTTACACTCATTTCTATTTTGTTTATTTATTTGTTGAATTATGTAGACTGTCTTTATGTTGTATTAAAAAATATAACATATATTTGATTGCTAGAGATCTAGCAGCTGTGTTTTGAAAATCTGACATACGTACCTCATGACATCTTGTCACCTTTACAGAAACAAAACATTATGAAAACGTATTCTCTCTCTCTATCTTTCTTGACATCTGCACAGCTGTCCAGCAGCTGGGATTTTTCCTTCACCCCTGCAGTGGGATGGCAAATGATGTCACAAATGCTGATGCATCTGCAACCAGTAGAAAAGGGCCATTGGTACCAGCTTGTGAAGAGCTTCTTCCTGATTGAGCTCAGGGAGATGAACAGCTTGGAGAGCCAATCATCATGGAGAAGAGGTGGGTCTTTTAACTCTCCCCTGACCAATAATCATGGCTTCCTTAGGGTTAAAAGATGATGACACTGACAGAGCATCATATTTCATGTGTGTAGCATGTTCAGACAATGCTGTTGCCAAGCAGAGCTGGTTCACGTTTACGGATTTTCATCTCATTTTTGATTTATAATGCTGGCACGAATTGTTAAAATTATTTAACACATTTCTTATCAGTAAAATATGTGCAGTATGTTAATGAGAGTTGTGTGTGGACTTATAATACCAGCAAAAAAAAACCATAGGCATACAATAAAAAGCCATATCTAGAGACCAGATTTATCTATAGCACCCTAGAAATCATCCAGAACAGCCTAGCAACTCCCTGTAACATAGTGGTGTCAACTTTTAAACAATCATAATCTGGTTGGAATTATAATTCAGAGCCACAGATATGAAGCGTAGCACACCGCCACTCAAAACTAGATGCATCTTTTATGCATCTTTTATGGCTCTGTAGCACCAAAGGAATTCCAATAAGCTATTTCATGCATCACTGCTTAGTGTGAATCTTCTGTATGTCCTTATGCTATCGCGAACACATAAACAGTATTGATTTATGACATCTTCTGGTTTTTCTCTTCGCATGGAGTCAGCGGTCACATATGGTTTATGGATGTCAGAACTCCATGTTTGACTGACTCAAGTGTGTAGTTCTGTTACCATGGTGAGCATGGAATCCAGCTCAGCCAGACAGAGCGTCTGATTGGCTGGCATGCCAACATTGGTATATCATGCAGCCGGCTGACTCGCCCAATGGAGACCGTGCAGCACTGGAGCTGTTGCTATGGCCAGTCAGACAGGAATCTGTCTCATTTCTTATGATCTGTGTGTTTTTTGTGATGCACCATCTCTGTGTGTCCATCAAATGTTGGTTTGTACTCACCCTGAACACTGTCTTCTCTGCTTATTTGATAGGATGGGGATAGGGCAGATGGGGTACGTGGGTGCTATGCACAGAAAGTCACGTAGGCAAGACCCCCCCTCCTTTCAGCCGCTGCCTCACTGCCTCAATAGCTCAGTCTAAGTGTCTCAGTCAGAAGCTGTGGGTCTACCCAGCTGTGACCAGACATCTCCAGGAATGCACAAGCATTTCGAATTCCCCTCTGTTCTTCTATGCTCCTCTCCTCTACTATGTCATCCTGTCCTGTCTTATGCTCTACATTTCTCATCTATTCTCAAATCTCACCATCATATTTTTGCTATAATATAACCTATTGTGTTCTATCATATCCAGTCCATCCATTTCCAACTTTGCTATTCTCTATTCTCAGAATCTATTCTCATATCTCACAATCATTTATTTTTTTATATTACCTATTCACTTCTCCTCCCCTGTTCCCATTCTTTTTCCTATCCCATCCCATTCTATTCTGTTCTATTCTATTCTATTCTATTCTGTCTTATGGTATCCTTTCCTGTTCTTTCATATCTTGACCTGTCTTGTCCTATTCTATTCTATGCTATTCGATGCTTTTCGTTTTCCTATCCTATCCTGTCCCATCCTATTCATACTCTTTCCTACCCAGTTCTTGCCTTATCTTATTCCATTATATTCTGTTCTTTTCTATTCTATGCTTTTCTTATTCCTATTGCTATCCTATAATGATCCTATTCTATCCCTAGTCCTATTCTATTCTGTTCTGTTCTATTATATCCTGTTCCTATTCTTTCTTCTGTCATATCCTGTTCTGTCTTATCCCATGGGTTCCGGTTTATTATTCTGATAGAGTCCTATTCTATTCTATTCTATTCTATTCTCATGTCCTATGCTTTTCGTATTCTTGCTGCTATGCTTTTCTGCTATCCTATCCTGTCATATTCTATTCTATTCTGTCCTATGCTGCCCTGTTATCCTGTTCCTGTTATTTCCTATCATATCCTCCCTAGTAAATAAGTAATATATTTAAAATACATTTATTTCATACTAAGTATAGTTCAAATCTATTAACATATTGACAGATGACTCGAGACTTACTGATATAAAAATTATAATTAAACTTTACTTGGCATATTACTTGTGCACAATGCACTTTTCTTAATATTAAGTCTAAAATGTGTTTTAATGTCACTTTTGATGAGGACTGTACAATCTTTGAATAATATCAGACTTTAAATGCAAAATATTTGAAGTGTACCTGAAGTATACTTGCAAGTAAACAATAGTTCCACTTAAGCACAATAAAATATACTAAGTATATATATTTAATTGTACTTCAGCACTACTTCTGCACAATTAAAGTGCATTAAGTACAAAATTAGTTGTTCCAATTTAGCAGACTTTAAGTATACTAAAAGTACAATTGCAGGACATTTTATTAAGTACATAAATATAAAATTGTATTTGTAGTATACTTAGCATTAAATAATTGTATTTCAAATACATTTAAGTATATTTATTTTTCACTACAGCTGCCCTGTCTTTCCTGTTCTTTCTGATCCTGTTCTATTCTATGCTATTCTATTCTAAATTCTATGATATCCGATTCTATTCTATCTTATTCATACTTTTTTCCTATCTTGTCCTATTCTATTCTATTCCATTCCTGTTGTTTCCTATCACATTCTGTCCTGTCCTCTCCTGTCTTATCCTATCCTATCATATCTTGTCTTGTCCTATTATATTCTGTTCTATTCTATTCTATCGATATCTTATATGTATTCTGTCATATTCCTATTTTTTTTCTTCTGTCCTGTAATATCCTTTGCATTTCCTATTCTTGTGCCTAATGCTTTTCTGCCCTGACCTATGCTATCCCTATTCTGGCCTATCCCATTCTACTGTCTACTTTTCTTATTTTTCCTATCCTATTGCTTTTTTTTCTTGTGCTCCTCTCACTTATCACTATCATCTATTAGTACCTATCATCTCATACCACCTCTAATCTTCTGCTGAATTTTTTTTCTTTTACATATCAGGTCACACTTATGATTCTCATGCCATAGGCTTACATTGAACAAGCAACCAAATTCATATTGTTGGGAACACTATATCACAGAGACTTGTGGCATGAGCTTTCTTGATTTGGGTTGGTAAACAAACACCCACAACAACCAAACAACCACCTTAACTACCACAGAACAACACCCTGGCATCGTTATATGTATCAGTTCAGCTCAGAATTGTTAATATGGTATCAGCGCAGTTTTTAGCCAATTAAAAACTCTGTAGTAACTGTAGTGACCACATCCACTGCTACATGGAGAGATGGTTACATCAAAATACCATTACAGACTATAATTATCCCATGAGGAATTCCACAATTTCATATTTCTTCAATTAAAACAGATTTAATTGAGCATATAGAAATTTTTGAGCCTTTGAAATATACCCGATTCTTTCAGAAAATGGAGTCTTTTGCCACCCTACAGTGAGGTTTAAAAATAGCACATAGTGTGTTGGCCTTGTTCCAAAACACACACATACAAGGCAGACACACTCTCTCTCTCCCACTTCTCCCACCTCCAGAGCTCATATTCGCTGGTATACCTTGACTGACACAGCTTGCTCTCTTCTGATTGGATGAAGTGAGATGACTGACAACTGAGCAGAGTGCAGGAGCAGTAAGCAGTGGCTCCGCCCCCAGGCTGTGCACGTGGATGAGTCTGCTGTGAATATCTGAAAATCAGAGAGAAGAGAGGAGAGGGGAAAGAGGGAGGAGAGAAGTGGGGAACAGAGGTGACAGGATTGACTTGGGAAAGAGAGGAAAGGTTTGGAATTGCTTTGAAGGAAAAAGGAGGAGGAAAAACAGGAGAAAGAGGGGAGAGAAAGAGGAGGTGAAAGAAGAGGAGAGGAGGTAAGCCGAAGATTTCAAAGGAAAGACCATCTCTTTTTTTTTTAAACATCTCATAATAGTTAGAGGTACATGCATGGGTTTTTATGCGCAAATTAGCATGGGCATGTGTTTCCATATAGGTGAATGTTGTGTATGTGTGCATTACGTGCACACTGATCAGCACTAAAGCAGTCATTCATTATTTTGACAGCAGTGTGTGTGTGTGGTAGCATTACAGATGCATTGCCTCACATCATCGCCGGCAACTGTAGTTACTTGTATCGCTTACACTGGCTCTCTGGTTCCGTGTGATTAAATAAATGCCATCATGAGATTACAATCCCCATGGCATGCTAGTTTTCATATTGTAAGAAGACTGTCATTCAAACGTTGTTTCAAAATGCACTTTTTTTGAAAACAGCATCATTTGTTATGCATGTCAACTCATAGAGGAAGTATGGCTCTGTTATTACTGTGTTTACTTCAACAATCCACTGTATACTGTAAATGTTTCCAGGAGAAAAAAGCATTGGAAGGCTATTGTTTGCACAGGCCTGCAGGGGCTTTAATGGCACATGTGCCGTGGTTATCTCCACATACTGACCTACATTCACCGGAGCTTTACCACAAGCAGACAACTGTGAGCTGCTAAAATATCCTTCTAAAAATAGAAGCTTAACCCGAGTCATTTGGTAGAGCTGTAATGGATGAAACCGTGATGTCAGTTAAATGAGATCAGTTGTGCCTTGTAACCTTATAGGCTGAAATGAACCTTCCTGAGTTGAATCCCAGAACAGAGTTCAAACACAGAAACAGGAAGTCTGTAATTGCAGAATTAATCGTTTGTGAGGACAGCTTGGAGACTTGAGTCAGCTGTGTTTTTGGAGACCAAGTTTGTATGTGCTGAAGCTCGAGCAGATTTGTTTTTCCTTGCATAGTTACAAAGTATCTACTGAAACCTTTAAAAGAAGAAAGTTACTACAATTCTTGAAGAGCGTAGTCTAGTGTTAAACCTAAGCAAAAACACCCTGAATATGTAATTATAGCACTCTTAAAACACAAACACAAGCCATCATTTTAAACTCGCATGCATACTGTGCACCTTTTACAGCTCAGCAGTAAATTGAAACATTATGTTTGGTTCTGGTTTGGACCTCGGTGGTCCAGCTGTGTGAGTCGCAGTGGTGGTGGTTATTATGGTTTGAGAATGAAGGAAACTTGGTTTTGGAAACATCCTAAAGTTTTGCCAATCCAAGCACTTCACAACCTCATATGGGAATCTGTGGTTCTGAGGAAACTGTCATTACTAGACCACCATCGTTTTGGAGCTCGTCAGCTCCTTGTGTACAGTAGTTCTACCTTGTGTCGTATCTGCTTCATGTATCACATCTGCCTGGACTGGTTTACTGTCAGGCTGCCAAGTAACTAGTATGATCACAAACTTCTGATCTGGAACTTCTTTCAACGGATCTTCACCTGCTAACTGCAGATCTCTAAATTACTCTAATAAGTAATGCCTGATACTTCTGATCTCAAACCTCTGAATTCCTCAGTCTGATATCAACAGACAGAGCGCAATCAAATAGGAGTGCAATAATTCTGAGTAAAATATACATCTTGCTAAAAAATTAGTTTTTGGACATTAAATGTGTCTTTTGTAGAATTTTAAAAAAGTGTATTTTTATGATAGCAGTAACTGCAAGTGGACTATTGTAATAGGTTATTCAAATCTAGTAGGCTACAGTACTAATTACTAAGCTCAAATGAGTTAATGTGTGTTTCTTATAGCAGTTCAAATTTAGTAATTTTCTTTTATTATTTATTTTCATTTTTAATTCAGTGATTTTAAATTCTAATTAAGTTATTTTAATGCTTTAAAGAGCTATTTTAGATTGTAATATTCTAATGTTCTGCTATCTATTCTGCAAACTATAAAAGGTACAGCTGTAATGAAACCAGAGAGAAAGGCTGCATGGCTAGAAACTGTAAAAATAAATAAATAAATAAGTAAAAAAAAGTAAAATAATAGTATGTAATAATAATAGTATAAACTGAGACAGTGGTAATATCATTATGTTCCTATTGGTCAGTAGAGGAGCTTAGCCTGACAGTTAGCCTGTTTTAGACCAGGTTAGTTTCCCAGCATAAGTTGCCACAGTGTCTAAGCTTGATCTAGGCCTATGTTAAATTTGCTTTATGGAACCAAATCATTTGACAATGAGTCAGACTAACTGAAATAAGCCTGGCTTATTTGGTTAACTTGTTTTATGAAACAGGCCTCGAGGCATTAAAAGTGATCATATTTTCTCCATTGCATCATATTGCATCGAATCGCATTGTGTTGAATCGAATCGAATCGAAATCGGATCGCACTGCATCGTAATGGGGTAAATCGTATCGCATCTCATCGGTAGCTGCTTCATATGTATCTTTAATGTATCGTATCGTTGGCTATGCATCGAGATGCGTATCGTATCGGCCTGAGTCATGAGATGCACATCCCTAGTACCTATAGAGTAGTACTGCATCCTTCGTATCTCCCAAAAGTCTTTAGTTTTATCATATTTATAAAAGAAAGATACAGCTTTACGATTCTCTCCGAAAGCAGCCGAGCTTCTGGAGCTGCGCCGTGGGCGGAGCTAAAGAGTGACGAGCCCTTAAGCGCCGATTGCCAACAAAACACAGACATTTGATGCAGTTTCACTTACTGTCTGCGATTCCAAATCATTACTGGGATCTTTTATAGCTGGGACCGCTCCATCTTTCAGTATCAAATGATGTGCAAATCCAGCGTCGACCTGGGCCTTGTTTATAAAATGTTCAGCAACAAACACACTTGTGAAACTCCGTTGCTGCCCTGAAAAACAAACTGCATCCACTGTTCACGTAACGCTGGGTTCTTTGGTAAGGTGAACATGGTTATCTTTCCCTTACAGCCAAAAAAACACACTTCTTTGGAGACATTCTTTCTGAGCGAGTCCCGTGCAGCAGTGCTGCCAAATGAAGCCCGTTGATGGCATAGACTGATGGGCGTGCTCTTGTTTTCTTGCTCCGGTCAACGCGGATGCGTTCTTCCAGGAGAAATGCCCATATAAGGAGTTCCACCCTTCATTACGTCATGAAGAGTAACGATCGAAAAAAACTTTCCGAAACTTGTAAGAAACCGGAAGTAAGATTTTTAGCACAGAAATACTCCATCATACGTCCAAATAGTTTTTTGAAACTTTGTCCATGCTTCTCAATGAGAATCCAACTCTTTAACAGTGTAATAACTCAACATGCATGAAATAGCATTACCCCCCCCCCGACATGTTTTTATACCTGTACAAAAAGATTTACCCTCGAATCCTGTGCCATTAAACTGGATTTTATTTAGCTATCTTGACACTGTAGCAATCTTAAATTATTTTGCTCAGCAAGATTCTCTTAAAATGGCTTATGCCTAGTTCACACTAAAGGATTTTAAGCCCGATTTGCAAGTTAACGAGCTCGCCGACAGGTCGGGCTGTGATCGGGGGAAAATCAGCAGGTGATCGGCGCTCTGCAATCTTTGTGTGAACTACACAGCGACGCATCAAAGAGGCTCGCTGACGCGTCGCCAACACCTCGCTGACGGCAAACAAATATCTAGCATGCCAAATATCTGGACTCGACAGCACGTGGTGTCAGGTGTCGTGACGAGCTACAGCCAATAAGAGAGCAAGGCATGGGTTGAGGTCACCGGAAGAAAAACAACATCAGCAGCAACATGGCTTAAAGAAAAGTTTGGACACAATAAATGGAGCAAAATGTTTAATCGAGCAAACAGCTTGCAGCGCTAATTTCTTCCCGACGTCCATTTTCAAATAAACAACTCCTGTTTCACGTGTTGTTTCGCGTCATTCCCTTTCCAATTCTTGCATTTGTTTTTGTGACAAAACGTGCTTTGTAGAGTCATTGGGTGACAGAGTTGTTGTCAGCTTGTGTAGTGTGTAACCCCTGGTTGCGGATCATTTACATAGAGTCACGTAGTGTGAGCACCAAGACAGACAATCAAGTCATGTAGTCTGAACAGCACAGCGATCTGCCGACGTATAGAGTCATGTAGTGTGAACTTGGCTTTAGCCATAACAGCTTAACTTGTTTTGTAGCAATAATGAGAATTCCTCAAGGAATGCTAAAGTGTATTTGTGAGGCATTCTGAATTGCATTTCAGAGTTCACATACTTGCGTAGGTTCTAAGACATAAAATTGCCAAGATTACCATGCATTACAATAAGAACATATTTCTTTACATTTCTAAATAATAGTAAGCAGCTTTTGTTACCAGTCAGTCAACTGTAATTTCTTCCAGGTGGACAAATTCTTATCAACTCTGGAAGGTTTGCATGTGGTACATGTGGTTGCATGTGTGGCAGAAGAGGGAAAGTCGTCTAAACAACATGCAAACCCTCATATCTGAAGTCACTGAACAAATAAGAAAATAAATCAGACAATGTGAACTAGACCGATAAATCTTCATAAGCAGCCATGCAAATTTCTCAATTGCACAATGCACATAATCTCCCTCAGGAGGTCTCGTAGTCCATGTTTGCATGTGTTTTTCTTCTCAGGTAAGATCATTGTTTTGAGCTCAGAACGTCTTCTGTAGAATTGAGCTGATGTGCATTAAGCAGAGTTTATGATTGGTTGCCTTGGAAACACATACTGTACTCTTAGTGTGAAGAGAGAGAGCGAGAGAGAGAGAGAATGAGGATGGAGTGAAGCAGAGGGAAGGTGGGGGAGGGGCTGTACAGGGAAAAGCAAAAAAGAAAAAGAAATGAAAGCAGACTGGCTGGTAGAAGGGGGTTGGGCTATCTTCTCTCAACACCACTCTCTCTACCTCTTTCACTCTCTCCCTCTATTTCTCTCTCTCTCTCTCTTTGCTTTCTCGTACCATTCCTTCCCTTTCTTTGTCTGCTGAAGGAGAAGGCAGGAAAGGAGGGTGCAAATGTGAGAGAAAGCGAGAGAGTGTGTTGAGAGAGAGAGGGGTAAGAAAGGACAAGACAGAATGGACTAGGCACACTCGCCTTTTTGACAATAGAAGCTCACTTCACTTCCTGTCTGTCAGTGGCGTTCCGTGAGTAAGTCCTCTCACTCTTTTTGAGTGTGTGTGTGTGTGTGTATACGCATGAGTGCACGTTTTGTCAGAGCTGTCATCTGCTATAAGGTAAAGGTGAAACATTTAAAGGTAAATTGCGCCCGAGCAGTGGGCAAACAGGAAGCAGTGCCCTTCTCTTCCTTTCTGACCTGCAAGGTAAGAACGCTTGTGAATCTCAGGAGAGAAACACTCATCTCTCCTTTCCATGCCACTTAAATACCGGCCCCTCCAGCTCACTTTTTCTGTCTTTGTGCTCCATGTGGTTTCCTTTTCATTTCTTTGTGCAGTAATGTGACTGACTGTGAATGTTTTGCAATAAATCCCCTGCAAGTCTCTACAACTCAAAGTAAATTGTGAAGTTAGCTTCTGAGGAGAACCTTCTGTACATAATGCAGTTGTGTGTGTGTGCGTGTGTGTTTGTATGTGTAATACAATAGCAAGCCGGTCTCTACTGAATACTTTTGTACAGGAAGTATGGTTATTATAGCTGGAAAGCTTGATCTCTGCCATTATGACTCAACACAGATCTAATAAAAGACACCGCCTCGGTGTGTGTGTCTGCAGAGAACTTTCTCAGACAACCTCCCCACGAGCAGTATCACCCATAACTCTCTCTGCACGAGAGAGATTTCCTCAGTTTGTTATCTGCCAAAGAACACCCACATGCACGCATTACGTTACTCTCATGTGGGGCCTCATGGTCACCTGTCGTCCCTGTTGGCCCAATTCATTAGCAGCACCTGCAAATGAAGATAGAATGATAAGAGAGAAGAGAAACAGGGACAGACGGATTGGCATGTCTCGAAGATTTGTAAAAGAATTGAAAATAGTTGAATGAGTAATGTAAATATCTGCTTAACTTTAAGATCTCCTGCAAACTTCAAGTTTGCATTTAAAAGGAGGGTGCACCCAAAAACGAAAATTCAGCCATAATTCACTGGAACTGGAATGGTTTTCAGTTCTCTGTGGAACACAAAATAATAAATTTTGAAGAATCATGTTGTTCTTTTACAAATATTGAAAGCTTACAGTATATTGACCAGGGGAGTTCAGAAAGTGACAAAAAAGGGTCATAAAAGTAGCCTACCTAAGTGGCACATATGGCTAGTTCCTCTTCTGAAAGCATAGCGTATGGTGAAGTAAATGGAATTTCAGTTCATCTTCAATGAAACTATCACTCAAATCTCATTTGCACTTGTGCATATTTAAATGCCTTGTAAAGAAGCATTGAGCCAGAATTGTTGTCAGTAGCACCAAAATCCATTGATTCGTTAAGGGTGAATGATATTTGAGATCTACAACAATGAATAACGACTTCAGTTCCTCTCACCAAATCAAAGATGACTATTATGTGGCTTCAGGAGATTTGTAATATAGTGCAAAAGTCATATGGAGCACTTTATTATCTCCCTCGAATGTCATTTGCACTTGTGCATATTCATACTTGCAACCGAGTTTCATTTTTGGGTCCACTGTTCCTTTGACAGGCAGAAGTAGAGAGTGTGTATGTGCAAATGTGTGAGTGTGTTTCAAAAGAAGGCTTCTATGAGAGATTGTTTGTCTTTATTTTCTCACAGGCTTACCTTACATCAGAGGTATTTTCTATCAAATTAGTTTGTCCCTAGCTGCCCTATATGTTAAATGACCTAAATCCACCAGCAAATGCATCGGGCCTGTTACAACACACTCTTGATCTGATATAAACCTCATGTGCGAGAGCAAGTCTCTGTCTCTGTTTATTTAGAGTAATATGAGATATGTGTACATGTCAATATCTGCCTCTCAGATTGGATATAAACCCCACCGACTGTGACCCCAACAGCTGCCATAGCACGTCAAGTTTTTAACGACTTGTAAGCGTCAATGGCACCACTACCTAAGCGTGAAAGAACAAGACAGAGAGACAGAAATCCTGTGAGAAAAACTCTCAGAATGTGTGGCTGATCATTTGACAGCGTAGTAGAGAATCACGTTCATGCGGTTACACCGAGGGTCCCACATCAGCAAATATAATCCGTTTAAAACAGTTTTCTCCACAACAAAGTCCTGCTTGACGTGAAATGCACAAATAAAAGACGTCTTACTCATTCAGGTTATGAAGCGAGATATCGTTCTGCGTCTGAAACTGAAACTGATCAACTAAACCTCAAATTCTCATACGTGATATGTGTCGTTTTAGATTGTTGTCTGTGTTTGTGTCTAAGAACATCTGCATTTTGCTTTCGATTTAGAGACAAACAACATATCTAATTTAGTTGTTTAAACAGGAAACCCCTCGCAGTTCGGCCTAGCTGCTTTTGTTTACATCTGCAATGTGAGTGGTTTTTTTTCGCTGAATATTGAGTCTGAATTTCTCTCATATATCAGTAAGTAACACAATCTCGCTGCTCCTGACAGCAGTGGCGGCCCCTATTTTTCCCTTCCCACTCTTCCTCTCTCTTTCCGCCTGTTTGATTCCTGCTGTAGTTCCCCTCAGCTCTCATGAGATATTTGTTTCAGATGGACAGTCACCGCAGACGCTTTGTTTTCGACTGGAATCCTGGCTTTACTGTTGAGTTTTTCGAAGAGTTCGAGTCAGCGTAATCAATGTGGATTCTAGACTGTGTGGCTTTCTATAGAGTATCAAACTGTTTTGGGGGTTTTAAAAGGGTCATATCGTTAAATTTTATGGAACTGGAACAAATCCAAAAAGTAATCATCCAAAATGACTTGTAATAAAATTTCAGATGTCAAAACCCGAGTTCATTCAATAATTTAATGAGGAAGTATACTATTATTCCAAGATACCAGAATAAGAAATATTAATGGAAATGAGTAAAATGTGGGAAATAATGCCAAATGTTTTGCTCTTTCTGTCTTAGCATATCCTTCTGGATCCCAACATTAGGAAAAAAGGGAATAAAAGGGTTTATTTTTAGCAAGATCCCTAAGCATTTCAGTCTGATTTTAACATTTCATGCTGCAAATTCAGTATCTGTGCATGTTTACTATGCGTCACAGTGTATAATGTAGGCTCTTATTAAGAAACAAGGACGTGCTCACTAAAAAAGACATCACAGCATATCTGCTGTTAGTCATTTCTTATGCAAAAAGTCAGTTTACATAAGAGTCCTAAAGGCACAACAGCAAAACTGGCCTGTTTAATTTGACTAAATGCATACATATACTAAAATTATGAGTGTTTTGATATGATATGACCCCTGTAGAACTATGATACAAAAGCAGAATTACTGTGGTTACTGTTATGGACTCGATTAAATTAAGAAAAGCAAGATATGGGATAAAAAGACATTTAAGACGAACATTGCTGGACAGCCTTAGGCCCATTATTTTCTAATGCAATTCCTGCTTAATCTAAGTGCATGTGTGTGAAACTGGAGAGACTCATAAAAGCTTATAGGAAGAGGAAGATGCATGAGTGAAAGCTCTTCGAATGATTCTCCAACTGTCTGTCTGCATCGCACCTCATTTGAATGTAATGCAAAGAAGCTGTACTCATCCATGAGATGTGAGACTCTTCACTCATGCATCCCAATGAGGCCTGATAACAACCACAATCACAATTGAACCACTTGAAAAAAATCATGTAGGGAAGACATTTCAGACTCGTTTGTAAAAGTGAGATATTTTTCAGCAGTGTGTGTATGAGGTCACGACCACAACTGCACAACAGTGTCACATTTTTACAGGAAGTTAGAACCACTTCCTTTCCAACAGAACAGTTTGCTGGGTTTCTATGGCTACCTACATTAGCAGCATGTCATAACAACATTGGCATACACACACAACCCACTTTTGCACGTCAGTCTTGCATCATTGTGTTTTGTATTCTCGCTGGTGAAGGCACGCTGTGAGAGTCTGGTTTGGACTGAACAGGTGTGTTGTACCTTGATAGGTTTGTGTAATCTGATATAACAACCTGTTAGCAGTGCATTGTTGGTCTGCTTTAAAATTTGATTACAATGGGACAGGATGCTCACATGAACATTTACAGAGGTGCTTTTCGAAGCTCAGGAGACTTTATGTAGTTCTCAGTTAAGATTCGTTGAAGTATCAGCTTTGTCTCAGATAGTTATCCTAAATTTCCTTACAATCAGAAAAGATCAAAACGATTGAGAAAATAGTAGACATGCAGTAAGCAATTTCCTGGCTCTTCCAAGCTTTATAATGACAGTGAATCGTGGTCGAGACTTTGAAGCAAAATAAAGTGCATCCATCCATCATAAGTGCTCCATGCGGCTCCGGGGAGTTAATAAAGGCCTTCTGAAGCGAAACGATGCATTTATGTAAAAGATATCCATATTTAAAACTTTATAAACCATAATCGCTAACTTCTGCTAACTGATGAACTTGGGTTCGCTAGAGAGGCCTTTATTAACTCCCCGGAGTCGTGTGGAGCACTTTTTATGTTGGATGGATGCACTTTTTGGAGCTCCAAAGAATGTGGGAAATAATGCCAAATGTTTTGCTCTTTCTGTCTTAGCATGTCCTTCTGGATCCCAACATTAGGAAAAAAGGGAATAAAAGGGTTTATTTTTAGCAAGATCCCTAAGAAAGTCATATACACCTAGGTTGGCTAGAAGGTGAGTCATGGGGTAATTTTCATTTTTGGGTGAACTATTCCTTTAAAGTCATGAAGTCAACGGAAGTAGCGACAGATCTTTTCTTGGTTTGGTTTCGTTCATTGCTTGTTGATTGGATGAAGCCAGATCTAAATGGAATGTCGATTGTAAGAAAGGGGCGGGGTTTAAGTGGACTAAATGATTGGAGAAGTCCAGCATACATCAGAGAGAAAATTCGACTTTAATCAGCTTCAAGCTAAAAATCTTAATGCATATATACAGTTGCATCTCAATAAATTAGAATGTCGTGGAAAAGTTCATTTATTTTAGTAATTCAACTCAAATTGTGAAACTCGTGTATTAAATCAATTCAATGCACACAGACGGAAGTAGTTTAAGTCTTTGGTTCTTTTAATTGTGATGATTTTGGCTCACATTTGAACAAAAACCCACCAATTCACTATCTCAACAAATGAGAAAATGGTGACATGCCAATCTACAATCATCTAAAAACAACCTGCAAAAGGTTTCCGGAGCCTCTCCAAAATGGTCTCTCAGTTTGGGTTCCCTAGCTCACAATCATGTGTAGACTGCTGATCTTACATTTGTCCCGAATACATCATTGACACCCTGTCACAAAGAGGGAAAGCCACAAAACATTCATTTCCAAATAAGCTGGCTGTTCCCAGAGTTATGCCAACACCGGAGAACCTTAGCCTTATGGGGATTGTCAAGCAAAATTGATTCAAGACTTTGAGTGAACTTCACAAGGAATGGACTGAGGCTGGGTTCAAGGCATCAAGAGCCACCACACACATATGTGTCAAGGAATTTGGCTACAGTTTTCGTATTCCTCTTGTTAAGCCACTCCAAAACCACAGACAACGTCAGAGGCGTCACCTGGGCTAAGGAGAAGAAGAACTGAACTATTGCCCTGTGGTCCAAAGTCCTCTTTTCAGATAAGAGCAGGTTTTGTATTTCCTTTGGAAACCATGGTCCTAGAGTCTGGAGGAAGGGTGGATTAGCTCATAGCCCAAGTTGCTTGAAGTACTGTGTTAAGTTTCCACAGTCTGTGATGTTTTTGGGGTGCAATGTCATCTGCTGGTGTGGGTCCATTGTGTTTTTTGAAAACCAACGTCACTGCACCCCGTTTACCAAGAAATTTTTGGAGCACTTCATGCTTCCTTCTGCTGACAAGCTTTATTGAGATGCTGATTTCATTTTCCAGCAGATTTGGCACCTGCCCACACTGCCAAAAGCACCACAAGTTGGTTAAATGACCATGGTGTTGGTGTGCTTGACTGGCCAGCAAACTCACCATAGAGAATCTATGGGGTATTGTCAAGAGGAAAATGAGAAACAAGAGACCAAAAAATGCAGATGAGCTGAAGGCCACTGTCAAGAAACCTGGGCTTCCATACCACCTCAGTAGTGCCACAAACTGATCACCTCCATGGCACGCCGAATTGAGGCAGTAATTAAAGCAAAAGGACCCCTACCAAGTATTGAGTACATGTACAGTAAAAATGAACATACTTTCCAGAAGGCCAAAAATTCACTAAAAATTTTTTAAAAAGTTTTTTTTTATTGGCATGTCACCATATTCTAATTTGTGAGATAGTGAATTGGTGGGTTTTTGTTAAATGTGAGCCAAAATCATCACAACTAAAAGAACCAAAGACT
Organism: Sinocyclocheilus anophthalmus; assembly: GCA_018155175.1. Taxonomy (NCBI): domain Eukaryota; kingdom Metazoa; phylum Chordata; class Actinopteri; order Cypriniformes; family Cyprinidae; genus Sinocyclocheilus; species Sinocyclocheilus anophthalmus. The sequence continues at coordinate 272,627 of JADLZN010004632.1, forward strand.
TAAACTACTTCAGTCTGTGTGCATTGAATTTATTTAATACACGAGTTTCACAATTTGAGTTGAATTACTGAAATAATGAACTTTTCCCAGCGACATTCTACTTTATTGAGATGCACCTGTAATATGACTGTAATTCAATCGCATGACTTTCACATTACACAGTCACATGACATCTAGGAATGTATTCAGTAAATGTGTTTCCATTGTAGTTTGAGCGAATCTTTTCTTACCGAGAAAAAGAACAAGCTCAAGTGAGCGTACATGTTTTTTGCACTTTTTGTTTTTTTCAGTCTAGCATTTTTTTAGGCAATATTGGAAAATGTGCATTAAAATATTTGGATTAAAACATGCCTGTTGTTCAGATCTCTTCTGAAATTCTAGAGAAGGTGCATGTGACATTTTTAGTCAAGTCTCCATGTGTTCTCCATTTAATTTCTTTGCTGTTTATGAGAAACATGAGCTCTCAACATAATAGATGGGCTATGTGTGTGTGTGTGTGTGTGTGTGTGTGTGTGTGTGTGACAGAGAGAGAGAGTGGAAGGAAACATACAAATACTTACCATGTGTTATACCTGTACATCTAGCAAATGTGTCAAAGTTCAAGCGTGTGTGTTCAACTGAGTATGTGTTAAATGCGCTATTATGAGATGAAGATAAGAGGTGAAACTTCTTTTGTCTTTAACAAACACAAAGAGCCTGCAGTTGCTCTGTCCTGGTCTGAACCAGAACGCACAACTGGAGTTTTACAGTATGAGAGCTGAGCTATTCATGGCCCAAAAAGAGCACAAATGGCCTCCTTTAACCTCACACACACCCGCGCACTTGTTACGCTTCTTCCTATGATAAAGGACAGTTGGTGTGGGTGGGGTGGAGAGTGGGGGGCAGAGATAAGACGAACAGGAGCCTGTGGATTGCTGCAGATGCTTCGCGTTGAACTTGTTCCAGCGTTGCACGTTTGATCTGTTGCCTCAGTCAAATCTTGAGGAAGCGTCAGTCAGGTGCTAGAAAATTTTCAAAGGTGTGTGGGCGACGTGAAGATCACAATGAGATTTATTTATTTGACAGTTAAGGACATTGTGTTGTGTTATGCAGCACATTATTCATTGTAGCCACAAATATGCTACAGAGTTAGCATACTTGTGGCTACCATGGAGCCATGTTGTCTTTTCTCTCAGGAAACTGATATTGACCATCATTTACAAGAGCACATCCTGAAGATTTCCTTTCTGCTGTCCCCTCCCTCACTTGATTTCCATCTATCTTTATGTGTCTAACTTCCTGTGCAATGCCTATTGCTATTGCTTAGACTATAAGTTTATCAGATCCCTAACCCTAAGTATTGTAATTAAACCAGTAACTTGTCCTGCATTGTTTGATAGGGACTTGAATGATACCTGTTGAACAATTACAATAGATGGGAAATCCCATAGATTTACCTTGAAGGACAATCCACACTACTAATGTTCTAAAAATATCACAAAGCAAGGCATTACTCTTATCATGTGATATTATGAAAGAATGCTTTATTCATTCTTGTTATTTCTTTTCTCTCTTTCTTTTATTCAGAAAAGCTCAAATTGAAAGCAAGGGAAAGTGTAGTGATCTCTGTCGAGATCTGCAGTGGAGGGATTCTCAGTCTCATCAGTGCGGTGAGTATTCATAGGACGCTTTCTTCTCTCCAGAACAAGGTACATCACGAGTGAACAGCTACAGTAATTGCTTTTGTATGTGCGTGTGTTTGTCTCGCCCCAGGCTGAATGTATCACATAGCAGAGCAGTATTCTGGACGCAACTCGTGGGATTCCTTCCCAACTTCTGGGCCGAATCGAGCACCATGGGCCCCAGGCAGCAACCGGCACTGGGCCCCTCCATCCAGGTCATCCTTCCTCCACACACATTTAGAAATGTAGCATCCGTTAATTGAACACTGTTTTATTGTGTATATCTTACAGTTGTTAAATCATCAGTTCTTCTGTTTTCAGGTGCAGTGAAGGGAACTATCAATCCCCATCCCAAAACTACACTGCAGGAAGAAGCTACCCAAATAAAGCTTATAACAACAGGTCAGTCGTTCTTTTCTGCTCTAATAGTACTGAAATCCCAATTTGCATCCTACACACTGCTTTATCACAACTGCACCACTAAGTACACTTGTATGATGTGTATTTTTGGCACATACATTATAATTTAGTGAATCAATGTATTATTACTATGTACGTTGATAGTTTATTAATTTTAATAGTCTATATATGTTTTATGTTTTTATATTTGTGATATTTTTATTTTAATATATAATTTTACAATAAAAAGGTAAAAAAAAAAAAAAAATTACAGTTTGATGTACTATGATTTCATATTTAATAACATAAAGACAGTACTACTACTTATAACTATTGTTATTTTATACATTTATCTATTATATAAATAAAAAATTGTTGTAGCGTCTGGACCAACTCAAACACACAATATATATTTTGTTAGATAGATTTAACAAATACTCTGTAACACACCAGGAAGCCGAACAGGCCCCTGGTTACATGGCAACCCTGACACCCGATACATTTACAACCTTGTGGAATGCGAGCAGACTCTCAGCTGCATTCTCCAGAAGCAAGAGGCACAAATGCACAGTAGAAATGGACTTTCTACTAATTAATTCATGGGAAAACCTTTCTTTGAATGAACACACATATTATTCAGGCCATTGTGTATATTATTGCTTTTTTGTATTAATCTGTTGTATTATAGAATATTTCATTCATGCTTACGATAAACCACTCATACATATAAGTAACTATTTCATGTCTAGTATCTATGAATTCGCCTTCTAATGATCTAAACAAGAATGTATATTATATGTTGGTATATAGGCAATATACTGTATATTAGGGTCCTGAGAACCTGTAGTAATTTCGATTCAAGTTCCATTTACAAAGTACCAGTTTCCACACAAAAGAGTCATAAACTCCACAGGATCTAAAAACGCCCACTTGGGATTCCGGCTTTTTTCATTGGATAAGCCCATCTTGAGAGGAGGGGATCTTCTCCGACCTTAAAGGCCACACTTCATGTGACCCGCCCAGTCGGTGGTTCGGTCAGATGCTAAGATGAAGATGTGAGAAACGCTTCAGGATACCAAAGCATTGTGCCAGGCCTTTCTTCGGCCTTGTCCTTCCATTCTTCAAGTTACTCTGACGCAAAACGGGTTCGTTCTCATCAACCAACTTCAGCAAGATATTGGGGCCTTAAGATTGCATCAGGAATATCTTTCAGACAGCCGAGACTCGCAAGTATCAAAACTTAGTCTTATTAATTGATACATAAAGTATAATTTGCACCTTTTTACAAAGGTGTGTTTTAACTAAGAATCTGACGCTTCCCTCAGGTGTAGATCAACTGAATATGCAAATGGTTCCATAACTCCATATTCTTATTTCTCTTCCCTTTACTGCATTAAACTTTAACCCTTTCCTATACCAACTGTATGCGTGTGTGTGTGTATGTTAGACCAGTTAATGTGAGTATGTAGGATGTTAGACCAGTTTATATGTTTATGTAGTATGTTAGACTAGTTTAAGTGTTATGTAGTTAATAAAACCTTACTTGTATCACACTTGACGTTCATTGTTTGCTTATAACCGGAGTCAATAATCATGCAGAATTACGTTACAAACTTATAGAATTGTAAAGTAAGAAAGTTATTTCCCTTAACCAGGAAATTAACGTCTTAGAATTGACAAGACAGTTGACCTGAGTGGTCAGCTAAATATCTACAGAGGATCTAAAATATTCATAATTAATCATAACTAGTTATGGTTAAATATTCATATTTCCCATGAGCTGATTCACTACAGATTTTGGTGGAGAGAATGCGGCCATGATAAAACGAAAGTTATGAGTTTAAAAACTGTCAACTTAAAAGTGTGTGCTTGATAGCACAGGTTAAAATAGGACGTGACTTCAGATGACCGGTGTCCCTATTTGCTGGCTTGTTTAAATGCATATAAAGTAGGGGCTTGAATTGGTACCACTATTATGATTGAAATAGTCTTTATGTATTTCATGCTTAATGACATCGGTGTAAGGTTAATCTGATTTTAACAAAGAAACCCTAATTTCAGTATTAAAGAATAAATCTGTCCTGACAAAGCGTAAGTCTGAATCTCATCTCAGCGGCATGTCCAAACTGTACCATAATGTATTAATATGCTTTAGTGAAGAAATCACAAAAATCGCAGTAGTGTTTAAATTGTTTCTTTGAAGAAGAAAACTCAGTACAGTTATATCAAGGTAGATATGAGCGCTGCTCCCCTTTCTACAGCAAAAAGGCCTTATAGTTTATAATTAGATAGAAGCAATTAATCTACACTTTGACTGCATATACAGTATACAAGCAACCTGGTGGTCATTATATGTTTCACTCGCTGAGTGAAAGTAAAGGAGTAATACTGTACTTTAGTGTGAGGCACAAATAACTGCATATATGTTTAAACCGGTTTTAACATACAGTAAACCCATTCTGTAATTCTTTAAACAAGTGCAAGAAATTTATTGTTAAATTAGAGAAGCACTCACAAATGCTTATATGCAACAAGTCTTGAAGGACTGAAAACACCACATTCTAAAACTGTGGGCAACTTTTTAAAATAGACAGACATTAAACTGCGTTAATTACACTGGCATGCATTGGTTACCGTGACAACAACTTGTCACAGGAAGCGCTAACTTCACATAGCACAACACGCCATGTTTGAAAACAAACCATTTGAAGCAGCTAAGCAAACACGACTTAGCATAGTTTCATCTTAACCTAAGCTACCAAATAGCTTTAACAATAAGGGGTTAACACTCTTTAATTGAAGCTTTTAAATACAGCATGTGTGTATGCAGTGTGAAGTAATTTGAATTTAACCTAATCCCTGGTTTCTGATTTTTCCATTTCTCTTCCTTCTTTTTCTATGTTTCTCAATCTTCAATTCGTCTCAGCGAATGTAACTATCTTTTTACATGTTATCCCCCTTTTGTTTTGATGTTCTCTCTGAACCTCAAAAGGAACCAGAGACATTTCTATTTTTGATTTGTTTATTTTCAAACATGTGCCCTAACTTTTATGACCCTGTTACAAAAGTCATCTAGGCCAAACACTAGGGCATAAATATCATCCTGAGTACCAAATAATAGGCATAATCTGAATAGAAATGCTCTCCTTTTCCTTCTGCTTTTCCCTTTTCTCTCAGAGATTAAGCCTGTTTGGGGAACCGTCAGTAAATTCTGAGTGATAATTTGACAATAAGTTGACGGTAGTCTTAAGTCATCAATCAAAACCCTGTTTATGCCCTTTTCAGCAAACATATGCTGACCCAAACCTATTTTAGCATTCACACTCTGTTTTGATCTTGTAGTAGTCTCTAGCCCCTACTCTCAACACAAGTGTGTCAAAATGTTGCAGATGCTCAGACTAACTGCCCAGAATGCAGACCAAAGAGGGCTGGCCAGGCGTTGTGAGGAACACCCCCTACCCAGGGCCGACGACCACCTACTGAGCCGAAAGCAACTGGACACAGAGAGAAGAGGACCTCAGACTCCTGACTCAAGCGAGAGTTATGGCTACAAAAAGCTCACCAAGGTCATCATCTTCCTGGCCCACAACCTAATGGGATTGAAACAGGAGGTAAATGATCTCAAGCAACAGATCACGGCGGTATCCCACAAGGTCCCCAGCAGAATGGAGTTACAGGAGGAAATTGATAGACTTCAAGAGACTCTGATCCAGCAGCTGAACCGACACTCACCGACACAAGCCCGAGCTCGTACTGCCAGCAGCAGAACCCCTCTCAACAGGCCCTAGACAGGCCCAAATATAAACCATCCACAGAACAGAACCAGAAAGCTACATCTGAATCAGCAGAGATCATGAGACTTTTAAAGGAACTCCTCCAAGAAAAGCACCATAAGGAAAAGGAAAGGGATGAGTCAGACAAGCTATGACTAAGCATTAACTCTGACCCCAACACCCACTCAGAGTCCCCTCAAAATGAACTGCCCAACCAGATCACTGCTAATCCACTGTTAACCACAGAACCAGATATCTCATCACCAGGTGGTGACATCACTCAACCACCTCAGCTGACTGTGGAACCACCAGAACCAGCCAACTTTGCGCTTACAAACTCAGCAGACAAGAAATGTATACCTCCAGCAACCAAAGAGAGGAGGGGGTCCCTTCCAAGCATCCTTGCAGCAGTGCATGATGTGACCCCCAGAGACCTTGACAAGCTAGCCAGAAAAATCCCAGCATTCACATGGCTAGGGAAACAATAGTTTCCTACTTTATGCAGTACGAGCAGTAATTTAGAACGGTGGCGTCGTTTTAAACATTGCTTGCAAGCAGACCCAATAATCAATCTTATGTGTCTGTTTCATAAGTTAGTAACTTCTTCTCCATGCGCATACAAGTTCCTGATCAAAACCAGATAAAATTATAGTTTGAATGCGCCTTCCTGCGAGCAGTAAGAAGTTTTCAGTGCTATAATGTGTTTAAATCGTACGATAAGAAACTAACCTGACTTTAGCGAAGAAATCATAATTTCTGTTGTTAGTGGAGCATAGGTCTTTTTCCTGACGACGAAATATCGGGATTAGCAGCTCATATAGATGGTACCAGAATAAATCGGTTTGATTTTGGGCGAAGAAATCCCCTTTTCAGTACTGTGTAGGTGATCTGAACGATGCTCCTCATTTCACTAATTTAAGGCCCTATTATGTGTTATGTATCATTGTATTCATATCGACCCACTCATGTGAAAAATTTACGTAACACTTATACATGCGCGCACCAGGTTCTGAAAATAATCAGATAAAACTATAGCTTGAAAGTTCCTTCCTACAAGCGGTAGAGAGTTTTCAGTGCTCTAATGTGTTTAAATCGTACGATAAGAAAATAACCTGATTTTAGCGAAGAAATCCTAATTTCTGTTGTTAGCAGAGGGAACAGCTGTTCTGACGGGTAAATCTCAGATTAGCAGCTCATATAATTGGTACCAGAATGAATCGGTCTGATCGTGGGCGAAGAAATCCCCTTTTTCAGCACAGTGTAGGTGATCTGAGCGATACTCCTCATTTCATTAATTTAAGGCCTTATTATGTGTTACGTATCATTGTATTTCATTTTGACTCGCTCATGTGAAACATTTACGTAAAATTAATGGTGTTATTCTAGCGTAGCTAACTACGAATCCACCATTGCCTGTGAAGGAAATGTGCTGTTTTGATTAGTGAATGAATTTGTATGGAAAGGCATGAGTTTCCCACATGCTCACGCAGCAGTGCAAGTCTGCTCCACCTGCACCTGTTTTGAGCTTGCATTGGTCTCCTAGCAACACGTGACCCCGGTAGTGTGAGCAGACTCTTCCGGTTAATTTGACAACAGCATCCACTTCACAGACCTGTGTAAACAAAGAATTGCGTGTAACCAACGCTAACTCTTAAACTAAGCCCTTTACTTCAACTGCTAGCTGTTAGCATCTGACTAACGCTTAGATAGGCATGTAAAGTGTATCTTCTAACCCACACTCTCTCTCTCTCTCTCTCTCACACTCTCTCTCCGTTCACTCTGTGTCACTTTCCTGTTGATGCCATCACAGGGTCCCGTGGTCCGACCCCCATACTGTAGTTTTACTTGGTTTTTTTTTTTTTTTTTTTCCTTTTTTTTTTTTTTTTATTGCATTTATTTACATTTGTTTAGCACAAATGTACCAATTCAGCTACATTGATTTGTATTAAATTTGAGATTTAATTAAATCAAAAAAAAAAAATTCTTTTTTTATTTTATTTTTTTTATTTTTGTCTTTCCCTGTTCTTTCTTTCTACAGCTCTTAGGACCCCTTTTTTATTTTATTTTTATTTTTTGTTAGTTGTGTTTTACTTTTACTTATTTTAGTTATTTCACCATCTCCATCTTCGCTTTTTGGATAGGATTACAGTAGTTCTAGCAACTGTTGTGTCCTTAACGAGTTATACAGGTTATTAGTAGCCTAATCCCTGTTTCCTCTCTACTTCTCCTCACGCCTCAGTGCCAGGCCTAATACATTGAAGGGCAGCTACCATTCAACACAATGTAGGCTAAGATAAAACTAGAAACAATTCCCACTGTTTTTTTTTCTTTTGACGAGGTATTTGGTGGGTCCTGCTAGTTTAGCTAACAGCCTAACCCTAGGGTTATGAAGTCTATTGCAGCATCACCCACAAGTGACACCTGCTTAGCCATATCTCTTAGAAAAAACTAAAATAGGTAAAATCTTCCTTTTTTTTTTGAGTTCATCTTCTTTTATTTCAGTTTCGTCATACTGACCAAACCCGTGAACCATCAGTGTTTTAAGTAATAGTTTGACTACATGTATAGCCCGGTCATCAGCTGACCCCTGCTTACAGCCCCCTCAACAAAGTTATGCAAACTCTCTCTTTGTGTTCACAAACACAAAAACATAGCACCCTACCTCACTAGCTGCCTCCCACCAGCTATTCATACCTTACACGGCCTACACAGCCGTTCCCCTTAGAGACACCTTAACACCTCTGTACGTACCTGCATTTGCCTTGTCTCTCTCTCTCTGGTGTTCCCACAAGTATGCCAGGATGTCACAGACATTACACAGACACCCAGCCCTGCCAGCTCACCAGGACCACCTGGAAACCAAGTAGAGCACTGTAATGTCCTCTCAGCTCAAAGCAGCCAACGACCTGCAATGGCAAAGAAAGGAACAGCGAGACTGCGACACAAGTGAACAACCCGACACCCTGCCTGACACACCAGGACCTGAACAGCATCATCCTCTCCTCGGCCCACACCCTCGAGGGCCTCAGACAGGAGGTATATGAGCTGAAACTGCAAGTCACAGAATTCTACAGAGAACTGACACCTGCTCAACGAGAGAAAGCACAGAACGGATGCAAAGAACCTCACAGAATGGTGCGACAGAAGGAAATCACCAGTCTTCACAGAGGCTCTAACAGCTGCTAGACACCAAGCGCCGCTGGAAAAAGCCATCACACAGGACTTGAAAAGAGAACTGTTTCACACAAAGTCACTCTTAAAACAACATATGTGGAACTAAATGAGAGAGACACCAGAACTAAGGCCTTACAAGGCCAGCTGCATACAGCCAGAGCTGAGGTCCAAACCCTGACTCAGCAATTAAAGAGGAGCTTGACATGGTTCAGAAAGAATTTAAACAGTCCTACCGACTGCGCATAGACTTAAGCAAAAGACAGCCGGCTGAACATCACGTCGCCAGCAGTGCAAGCCCTCCACACCTGTACACAGCTACGAAAGGGGGGAAAGGGAGCCAAAGCCTTCTGCTTGACACTTCACAAATCAGCTCCCTGAAAACCTCTGCAGCTGCAACAAAAAATTCAGGCGAACCGAAACAACGCAACGAGGTGAATTCAGTGTCACAAATGAACTGAAATATGCTTGCAGACCACAAGGTGAACAGATAGGGAAAACACGAAACAGAACTTCCCCTGGCCAGCAGGCCCACCCCCTCAGCCAAGAGTCCGAACCTGCGAGGTGGGGGGGGGGCGAGAGCCACTGTTCACACGTCACCAACCAGCAGCCACAAGGGGGTGGGGCAGGGACCTCTCCAGAGCGTCACTGCAGACACACACACCGTGTGACCCCACAGACCCCAACGAGCTGGCCAGAGACAACACATATGGCAACCTAAATACTCTCAGACCCAGAGTCTGAACACGGACTGATCGCTGCCCCAGACACCAAGCAGGGCCGGCGTGAAACTCCCCATGCTTACTACCACAGACTTTGACAAACTTACTCCAAAGCTCACAATTACCCTGGGATGGCGGAGGACACCAGCTGCAAGAAGTCATCTAGGCATTAAGGCCTGCCGCACAATGCCTAATCAACAGCTGCGTAACCTGACACAGAAGGCCTTTAACAAGCACAAGGCCTCCACTAAAGGTGTTTGTCAAACCCCACTGAGTCTGAACTGCACAACTCAGAATCCAAAGCAGGCACCAGAAGGCACCCAGCATTGCCAAAATGCAAAAAGATAGCCCTAGCCGGAAGGGATAGAGCCATACCATAACAAACCACACCCAGGTCCAGACAACCACTGGGAAAACGCCATTGGAAAAGGCAGTCTCGTACCTGCAAACACCACGGAGGCGACACTCGCAAAAGCAGCTACTGGAACTGAAAACTCACTAAGGAAGTACTGACTGAGAAGGACAAAACCTCGATACTGGCCTGACGCAACACAGCATCAGGCCCCTCCAAGGGTGGAGCATCCCTTGAAACCGGTCGACATCCCTAGAAGCAGCCAGACAACGTTGGTTTGAGCAACGGGCCCACATGCCCAACAGAAAAAGCTCTACCAACACAACTCAGGCAAGCTAAAGTCGTGCCGCCACACGAGCCAAGCGACACCGCAAACATCGGATTTCTAGTGACGTTGAGCAAAGCAGAGAGCTCACAAACACCTGCCGCTTTCCTGCCATCATCACGAGGTCAGTCGGAAATTCTCTACACACTATAGAATCTCCATAACAGTTCCCAGCAATCCCTGGAACCACCTGCACTCTCACCAGTGAGAGTCTAACCCGGCTGTCCCACATAACGGGTACCACAGATAGCCTACTGGCCAACAACATCAACAAAAACATCCTACCAGGACTAACTCACTTCAGGATGACAGGAGACACAGCCTCGACACCTGCTGCATAAGCTCGAGGACCCACACCTTGCTACAGCCTACATCACCACAGCACACCACCTGACAGCATCCACCACGGCACCACAACCACTCCTGGAGGCACCAACAGCCAAATAGCCGCCACTGGCTCCCAGCCGTGAGTGACAAGTGTGTATTAGATTGTTCTGCACCTTTGACGTCACTCGTTGTTGTCTATTCTATGGACAACAACGTTTGAAAGGGGGGGATTTGTAGCGTCTGGACCACTCAAACACACAATATATATTTTGTTAGCTAGATTTCACAAATACTATATAACACCCCAGGAAGCCGAACAGGCACCTGTTTGCATGGGTTAACCCGATACATTTACAACCTGTGGAATGCGAGCAGACTCTCAGCGCATTCTCCAGAAGCCGAGGCACAAATGACAGTAGAAATTGACTTTTTACTAATAATCATAGGAAAACCTTTTTCTTTGATGAACACACAATTCTTCAGGCCTTTGTGTGTATTATTGCTGTTTTGTATTATTCTGTTGTATTATAGAATATTTTATTCATGCTTATGATAAACCATTCATTCATATAACCTTACATATAGCTTTTTTAGTATCTATGAATTCGCCTTCTGTTGATCTAAACAAGAATGTATATTATTTTTTGGTACGTAGGCAATATATTAGTGCCCTGAGAACCTTTAGTATTTTCGATTCAAGTTCCAGATACTAAAGTACCATGTTTCCACACAAAGAGTCATAAACTCCACAGGATCTCAAAACGCCCACTTGGGATTCCGGCCTTTCTCATTGGATAAGCCTATCTTGAGAGGCGGGGATCTTCTCTGACCTTAAAGCTGACACACCATGTGACCCGCCCAGTCGGTGGTTCAGTCAGATGCTAAGATGAAGATGTGAGAAAACGCTGCAGGATACCAAAGCATTGTGCCAGGCCTTTCTTCGGCCTTGTCCTTTCCATTTCAATCAAAATTCTCTGACTCAAAACTGGTTCTTTCTCATCAAACAACTTCAGCAAGATCTTGGGCCTTAAAATTGCATCAGGAATCTATTTTCAGACAAACGAGACTTGCAAGTATCAAACTTAGTCTTATTAATTGATAAATTAAGTATCAGTTACTCCTTTTTACGAAGGTGTGTTTGAACTAATAATCTGACATTTCCCTCAGGTGTAGATCTGCTGAATATGCAAATGGTTCCATAAATTTCATTCCTTATGTCTCTTTCTGTACTGAGTTAAACTTTAACCCTTTCCTATACCAACTGTATGCGTGTGTGTGTGTATGTGTATGTTAAGACCAGTTTATGTGTTTATGTAGGATGTCAGACCAGTTTATTGTTTATGTAGTATGTTGGACTAGTTTAAGTGTTTATGTAGTTAATAAAACCTTACTTGTATCACACTTGACGTGTTCATTGTTTGCTCATAACCGGAGTCACTAATCATGCAGATTTACGCTACAAGCTTTTGTAGAATTGTACAGTAAGTTATTTCCCTTAACCAGGAAATTAATGTTCTTGGAATTGACAAGACAGTTGACCCTGAGAGGTCAGCTAAATATCTACAGTGGATCTAAAATATTCATAATTAATCATAACTAGTTATGGTTAATTATTCATATTTCCCATGAGCTGATTCGTTACATTGTTATAAAAATGTATGTATTAGTGTTTTTATACCACTTTTTATAACTCTACTAATGTTACTATTTATGTTGCTTGTATGTTACTAACATGCCATCCAGGTGTTTTAATGTACGTTTTCAATGTACTGTGATTTGACATGCACAATATTGCATGCTATATGTTACAGATAATATGCAAATTTGCCACGTTAACACTGCTGTGTAACATTCATGGATAGTATTCCTCTTTATTTACAAACAGACCGCCAGGATTCAGCAGGGACAGGCCCCACACACACCCCAGGGACAGAGGCATTGGAAAAGAGCAAAGGGTCCCGAGGGGCTGCGGACCAACACAGAGCCAGCACCATAATCCAGTGCGCCCCACCCTAAACTACAGCTCAGGGTATGGAGGACACCTCTCTAGCAGCAACAATCACAGCAGCCAGCCACACAGGGTGAGGGCATCCAAATTTCTAGAGATACAGTGCTATCAAAGATGAGCTAAACACAAAAGAACCCTTAATATCCTGAATGACTTGATGCTATTTCCTGTTTCAGTATGGAGGTCCACATCAGCAGCAGCGTTCCACTGGGCGTCCCCCACAGACCCAGGGAGACAAATGGACACAGTCAACTCAGTCCAGGACATTCCAAGGGCCCTCTCTCAAACGTCCAGCACCTCCTCACAATATGTCACCACCACATCGGGATCCATCCCCTTCACGAGACGACTGTCCCAGCAAGAGGATCAGGAGGAGCATCGTCCATCAGGTCGTCATGTCATTTCTTGTTACATTGCTTTTAGTCATTTAGCAGACGCTTTTTTAGCAGACGCTTTTATCCAAAGCGACTTACAAATGAGGACAATGGAAGCAATCAAAATCAACAAAAGAGCAAAAAAAATGCAAGTGCTATAACAAGTCTCAGTTAGCTTAACGCAGTACACTTAGCAACATTTTGTAGCAAAATTTTCGTAGCAAGCATTTTGTTGAAAATGAATGTGCAAAGACAACTACTATTTACATGTACAATTCTGAATTTTTATGTTTTTCTGTTCGTTTTTGGTTACAAAGTGATATGTCAGTGAAAAAGATTTGGTTATAAAGAGGCAGTAGTCTTTAAGCACCATCTGCTGGTCAGAATGAGAACATCCTTAAGTGATAGTGCATGACTCTTGATCAATTCTGCAGAATTTCCACCTGAGAGAGAAATATTTCATCAACCGTTCACCTCCATCACATCCACCTTGGCCATGGAGCCCAGCATACAAAAGCTCAATGCACTGGAGCCTGTCTGAGAAGAGGTCCTCCCCCTCTCGATTTCAGGTAGACCAGTGGTCTCAGCTACATTTTTTGAGCAATTGATTTTCTATATATAATCACATACTTACCATACTTGTGCCTAATCACATACTTTGCTTTAAATACAGCGGGTAAAATAAGTATTGAACACGTCACCATTTTTCTCAGTAAATATATTTCTAAACCTGCTGTTGACTTGAAATTTTCACCAGATGTCGGTAACAACCCAAGTAATCCATACATACAAAGAAAACAAAACAAATAAGTTCAGAAATTAATTGATGTGTAATAAAATGGAATGACACAGGGAAAAAGTATTGAACACATGATGAAAGGGAGGTGCAAAAAGGTATGGAAAGCCAAGACACCAGCTAAAATCAATCAGTAATTAGAAAGCAATTCTGCCCCTATAGTCAGTGGAAATTAATATTAGCTGGTTCAGTCCCAACACCTACAGTACCAGGATGATGAAGATGAAACAAGGGTGGACATTTCAGCAAGACAATGATCCCAAACACAGCCAAGGAAACTCTCGATTGGTTTCAGAGAAAGAAAATAAAGCTGCTAGAATGGCCCAGCCAATCACCTGACTTGAATCCAATAGAAAAAAGAACCAAAGATCAGAATTCATAGAAGAGGCCCACAGAACTTTCAAGATTTGAAGACTCTGTGGAAGAATGGGCCAAAATCACACCTGAGCAATGCATGCGACTAGTTTCTCCACACAAGAGGCATCTTGATGCTGTCATTACCAACAAAGGCTTTTGTACAAAGTATTAAATACATTTCAGTAGTTCAATACTTTTTCCCTGTGTCATTCCATTTTATTACACATAACTTAATTTCTGAACTTATTTGTTTTGTTTTATTTGTATGTATGGATTACTTGGGTTGTTACCGACATCTGGTGAAAATTTCATGTCAACAGCACCTTTAGAAATATATTTACTGAGAAAAATGGTGACGTGTTCAATATTTATTTTACCCGCTGTATGTAATGTACAATTATATACTTTGTATTGCTCATGATCATCCTTCTTTCACTTTTTTAAAAGGAGTCCAGTCATTACGTCATGAGAGATCACAGACCATATTCCATCCCATCACCATCCAACAGTGCCCCAAGCCAGGGCCTCCACAGCAAGAAACCCACCAAACAGGGGCAACCCAATCATCCGGTCCGAGATCATCCAGGCCCCCATCCCCGTGGGGCCAAAGGGGGCTGGGATTGCCCATCACCAGCAAACCTCACCAGTGTGCCTTACAGTCAGCAGCACCAGCTCCCTCCACCACAGAGGCACACCGGCCCCTTCAGCAGCCCAGCCACCTCAGTACCTCAGCCCAGATTTAACACAGCACAGCCTGGCTGGAAAACACAGAGCCGCTCGGGAAAACATGGCAGTAGTGTGAGTAAATGAAGAAAGAATTTTAATTTCTGGGTCAACTATTCCTTTCAGTATAATGCCCAATGTTCAAAGAGCTAGTCTCAGCCTCGGACAACACACCCACAGACTGTGTAAGTGGGCGTTCTTGGCCAGAATAAGCTCCAAGACTTAATATCAGTAGTCAAAAGTCTATCAAGGCTTCTGCAAGGCTATCAATTAAATATCAAGTCCATATAAATTATCAGTGAAAGCCAAACATTACATTTCAGAAAGCAATTCACATATATCGAGCTGCTCTTTTGTATTAGTAGCCTATAAACTTGTGAAATGTTCGGGCATTTGTTTCTCTACAGGAGATGGGGCGTACCACCTCTGGCCTGGAATCTCAAGAGTCTGTGGATGGGGACAGAAAACGGCCAAGCGCATCTAAACATATTAGCCGCCAACGGAGTCCCATCCAGTCATACAGTAGTGCAGACTCCCCTTCTGAATCCGGCACTCAAACCTCAGACAGAGGTCAGAGGGCACAGAAGTCAGAAATGAAGAAGAGCAGCCACTCTAAACACCAGACTGGGTTCAAATCCATTTACAAGAGCTCCCTCAGCAAGCTGGACACTGAACTCTTGAAACACATTCAGGCCAAGAGGAGGCACAAGGAGCGTTCAAGGAAGGAGAAAAAGAAGGAAGGAGAGCTGTTAGACACAAGAGAACGGATGGAGAAAAAAATGGAGGACAGGAAAAAGAAAAAGATGAGGGATGGAAGAAAGGGGCATGATAAGAAGAACATACACCAAAATGTCCGACAGTTGGGACAGATAACAAGAAGAGCAAAGGAGGAGAGGAAAAAAGGAATGCTTGAAGACAGGAAGAGTGAGACGCCTTCAAAATCAGCATCTCCCAATTTAGAAACATTGTACCCCAGTGATTCTGAACCTCTCCTGGATGACCTACTGTTTGAGCCACTTCATCTCAATCACAGAGAGGAAGAGTTCTCTCGACATACCTTAGGGTTCATCCCACCGTCTACATCCCCTCCTGTCAGTAATAATCATTGTTCTCCATGCCAGTCAACCCATGAAGCCAATACTAAAGACTTAGAGGTTGACGACCAATCAGAATCTTCTGAGCCTGACCATGTAGACACTAGCGATGATGACAGTGTAGAAGCCCATGATATTGGCAGGTCCAAACTTACTCTTCCCGATAAGCAGAGGAGTTGTGAAGAAACCATCAGAAGTAAAGAGGGTGTTTTAGGGTTGCATAGTGCCCCAGACCTCCTCCCGGCTCACTGCACCTATAGTGAGGAGCTCCTAATGCTGGACCCACCAACAAGCCCACCTGTTCTGAGCTGGCAGGGATCTCCAGTGTCGGACTTAAGTGATGATGATGAGGAAGGGAAAGAGGGAGATATGATTAGAGTACTGAGGAGGCCAGTGCTACAACCTAGTCCAACAAACTCATCTCCACTAAGAGATCCAGTGGAGATCAACACTGGAGCCGACTATTGCCACAGTGACCTGGCCAAACTGTACGGTCTCCTTGAGTCCCCTAAAGCAATGGACACTGAGGAAGAAGATGAAGAAAATAGAGAAGGAGAGCAGAAATATAGTAGTCCTGATGCATCAAGTAGTTCTGAGCCCAACAAACCACACTTGCACCAAATGGACACATTCGAATCAGCGACCTCAGCGATGGGCAGCCGTAGATACACTTACAGGGGTGGGCCATTTGGACGGCCACCCCCTGGTGCATTAGTTGGGGTGAAATACTCATCATCTCTATCCTTGGGTCCTGAGATCCACCCTCCAGACCAGCACAGTCCACCTGCCACATCTCCAATCACAGAGATCCCAGATCAGGTCACACCACCACTGATTCAGCCTGCAGAGAAGGACAAAGAGAGTGAAACTGAGGAAGAAAGAATGGAAACCAATGCAAAAGAGGAAGGAATAGAAGAAGAAAGGGAGAAAACTGATGTGCAGAAGATGGATGAACAAATGGAGATCAAAGTAGCTGAATCAGCTAAAGACCCAACCTGCACTTCACTGGAGGAGAAGGAACCTGTAATGTCTCCCGCCACTCTGCAGGATAAACTAGTACAAAGCTGCGAGCTTCTACTCAATCAAAACTCCAGCCCTCTGTCAAAGGCTATGAAAGTCAGCGGTTCCACATCTACTGAGAGAGAAAAGGAACAAGACAGAGCCAGACAGAAAGATCAAGTGAGGTCTCCAAGAAAAGCTGGTCGGAAAGTAAAAGGAGAAGATCCCGAAAAGAGTAATGGAGAAGAGAATAAAAAGGAAAAAGTGAAGGATGAGACTAAGTCAACGGATTCATCTTCTGAAGGTTTAAATGAGCACTTGGTGGAAATCAAGAACAAACAGGTTGCCCCAGAAAACCAAAAAATTGACTTGAAAGATGGAGAAACAGAATCTAAAGAAGTCAAGAGAGAAAAAGAGACAGACATTAAAAAAAAGGCCATGAAAGAAGACACACTAAAGGCTGAAACATATGCTACAGCATCATCTACATCTGCCACAACCAACACACAAACCACTGTTACTGTGACACCCTCCAGCAGACCTCCGCTGCTGGCCCGGGTCAATCTCCTTAATCTGCAGGAGTTGTCTAAAATTCCCTTGAAAGAACTGAGGATCTGTTTGGTCAGGGTTGAGAGTGGAGGTCGGCAGACTTGCATTGCATCAGAGATTGAGCAGAAGACCATGCCACTCAATGCCATCAACATCAAAAATAGCGCAGCTGAGGTCATACAAGCCTGCAAGTAAGTTCACATCTGACTTTAGACCTCAGATTATTCTGATGTACTTAATAGTTATTAGCGGTGCTTGCTGAGGCTAAATGGCTATAAAGCTAAAGGCTAAATTCCATGGACTGACACTGAAGGCACCTGATCCATATCTAAAAACAGAATGTTGGAGGTGCACTCTTTTAACTTGGGCCAGTAATCAACCACCTAGTGACCACCCAGAACACCTTAGTAACTCATACCATTGTGCTAAAAGAGCTACTTAGGAACCACACGGCACCACCCAGGCACTTATTCACAGCACCCTAGCATCATAACAGTGTTTAATGCTCTAAACTTAGTATTATAATGACTTTGATGGGGAATATGAACCATGCATCTTTCTTTTAAGTTTTTTCTTTCTCTGCATTTACACATACACCCTTTTTGTTTCTGTGACAGAGGGGCAAACATCAAGAACAAGTTTCGGGAGTCATACCTGCTTCCAGCGTTTTCAGTGAAACCTATCCTGTCCACCGAGACTCCTATTCCCAGAGAGAAACTGAACCCTCCAACACCGAGCATTTATGTGAGTTGAGGCCAATCAGTTAATAAGGCTTAAGGTTTAATAAAGTACTGTAATTTATTAATCATATTCTCTGTCAGACATTAGTTTATATGGATACATTAGAGGTCTTTATTATTGTTGTTGTAATGATAAACAATAACCATTTAAGTTGACTGTTTGATGTCTGTTATTCTGAATTTCTGTTTATGTTTTTATATTTTTAGCTAGAGAGTAAAAGAGATGCCTTTTCTCCGGTGCTACTGCAGTTCTGCACAGACCCTAAAAATGCTGTTACTGTCATCAGAGGACTGGCTGGATCCCTCCGTCTCAGTGAGAAAATACAATATCACAAACACACACACATTATGTCCACATTAATACGAAAACATTTAAAAAATACGTTTTCCAAAAGTTTCCCCATCCACACTGAAATGTCAGAAAACACTCAAATAATTGTATTGCACACATGTAAAACGTAATAAAAGCTTGGTGAGATATAAAGTAATATAAAAAAATATACAATATAAATATGAGATATAAAATACAGTTCTCATGCTATTATTCTGCCATGGTCAGTTTATTAGCAAAAAATCCCATACTTACTGGTGTGTCTAGTGCGCACTCCATTATTCCATGTATGGTCTAAAATGCAATTGTCCTCATGTTTTGCTGCAAGGCAGCAGTTGCAGGTTCATGATCTCTGCTGAAATGTAATATGAACAAAAATAGTGCAAAGTAACATATATCCTATCATTTACAACACTATGAAAGTGAATACCATATATTAGGCACATTCCAGTATAAACATAGATATCTATCACATGACTAAGCATGCCATCGTTTTCAAAAAGCTCAGTTTTTGCAGGACAAAAACACTGTCTCAGTATGGATGGAAGTCAAAAACGTAGAGAAAAAGATGGCTTTCAAATGTTTCCCGTTTAGTGTGACATTCTTGTCTTTCTGTTAGATCTGGGTCTGTTCTCCACTAAATCCCTAGTTGAGGCCAACTCAGAGCATGCGGTGGAAGTGAGGACTCAGGTGCAGCAGCCAGCAGACGAGAACTGGAACCATTTAGGATCCGCCCAGACCTGGCCCTGCGAAAGCAGCAGATCTCACACCACCATCGCTAAATATGCACAGTACCAAGCATCCAGTTTCCAGGAGAGCTTACAGGTAGAAATTGTTACCACGAGTGCCTCAGTGGGATCAGAAAGCAACTCTATCTCATGCTTAACTGGAGTTGCATCTAAGTCTCAACGGGAAACACTCTGGTGACAGCGTAACAGTCTGCCTCACCCAATAAAATCATATTAAATTAAATGAAAAAATATTACGTGAAATATCCCTTCTCCTCCCTCTCAGGACAAGGGTATTGCAGTTTGATGATGCTGAGGGTCCAGGCAATCGCCTGGAAGTTTTAGGTACACAGTGACACGCGCACACTCAAAATTTAATTCAAGAAAGTGAAAGCTATTTGTATTTTTAGGAAGAGAAAGACAGTGAAGATGAGGATGAAGAAGACGGATCAGGGGGAAAAAATTTGAAAAAATCCAACTCCCAAGGAAACACTGGGACTTCCATCACCGCATCCAGGTAAAGTAAAAAATAATGTTTAATGGTTAAACTATCATATAACGATACATATAGATTGCTATTACAAGGACCAGATTGAATTTTAATTTTGTTTGTTTATTTTTTTTAAATGCTGTCTCTGAAAAGTTTCTTTTTTTTTTACAGCCCAGAGCAGAAAGCCATTGGAAAAATCATTAAATTTGGAACCAACATTGACTTGTCAGACCCAAAACGGTGAGAGATGTTCACTTTGATATCATGGTGACATTATTTGACAATCATCCATAAAATAATGTTAGACAGGGAGACTATGGGGGTCATGCGCAACAGACTTCCGTATTAAAGCAGGTCTCGTTGCTTCCAGTTCAAGTGTTTTGTACAGTATGTGAAGCTGTTTAACTCAAGATGCCTTACAAAGAGATACCAAAGATGATGATAACCAATGTCCATCAGTATGTAGATTGATATCTGAAAGTTTTTTTATTTTAAATTCTTTTAAATTAACATTCGAATATTAAAATTGAATAAAGCACCAACAATAACAACAACTAGCTAGCTTAGCTGATTAACTTAAAAGTCCATAGATATTGCCATCAGTTCGTACGGCTGTTAACACTCTCTCCAACAAGCGATGAGACCTGTTTTCCGGTTTGGTCGGGTGACTTTCGACATACACCCCATTCACTGTGCTTTTATGAGTGTCATTATTACTTGCATTGGTGTGAGTAAAGGACTGTGGGGTCTTGTGTTCAGGTGGAAGCTGCAGCTGCAGGAGCTGTTGAAGTTGCCTGCGTTCATGCGTGTGTCCTCCAGCACGAACATGCTGAGTCACGTTGGCCAAACTATCTGGGCATGAACCACGTTCCAGCTATATGATCAACTTTCATAGAAGCTTCATAAACCTTCCTAAGCAAGTAGCTATTTTAAACAGTAGATCTGAAGTTAAACAGTAGATTTGAAGTTAAACAGTAGATCTGAAGTTAAACAGTAGATTTGAAGTTAAAGACACCCTCGAAATAATGACTTGCAAATAAAAAAGGACTAAATGAGAATACTGCAAGAGAAGTGGAGAGTATGATGAAGGTACTTACAGGTGAGAAGAGTGATGCTCTTTATCGCATTACGCGTCGGTTTTATTTGTCGAAGAGCTGAAATATGTGTTGTTTAGTGACATTAAGATATTGTCACTGAGCTGTCATCTGCATAAGATGTGTTTAAAACGGTCTGCACGTGTTGTTTGAACAAGCGTCATGTTGTCAAACTGTCACACTGACCGTAAAGCCGCTTACGCCGCCTAGTGGCGCGGATGGAAAATTACATTTCAGTTTCTAGTTTTAGTCGCAGATAAAAGCTGTCTGTGATTTAAACTTCATTTATTTTACAACAAAAACACGATTTTATTAGTGTCTCGACCAGCAGATTAACATGGATCTACTAGTTTAGAGAACCCAGATCAAGCTCTCAACTGATGGGGTGAAACAGATGAAGTGTGGTGGTATTGAACTGGAAAGCACATGGTCAAAGTGTAAACACATTAAATACAGAACAAACGATTCTCCGAGACTCTGTTAGTTTGGTGAAGTAGATGTATTTGTTTTGATTGATATAAATGAATGTGTATCATTTCTGTTCACTGTTAAACAATGATTTCAATGTGTTGGTGTGTCCTTGTTTAATAACTGGACCAGCTTTTATAATAAAGCTTGATTGAAAGGCAGGACAGATTTGGACAAACTGTTTTAAAGCCTGTATCAAAATGACTGTTGATTTGACATACGTCATCTGTAAGATAATGACTGATATAATGTATACAATGGTGTCTATATTAATATTTATATTAAACAGATGTAGGAGATCAGATTCACCATCTCCCCCTTAAAAAGCATCTGACAGTGAGGTAAAAAATAGTGTCTCTGATGATCAAATCTAATGTGTGCTTGAAAGATGGCACTCAGATTGTGCTTCTTAAAAACCATACATCTTATTTTTCATTTAGCCTACAATAGCCATTTATATTACAGAAAATAACCAGACACGTTCTTTTATTCCAAAGATGTCAAAAGCAGATCCTTATAACCAAGAAAAATATTTATTTAATTTACATGGTCTGTGTCATGTGATTTAAATTTAACACCTTTTT